>DWMZ01005501.1:0-10902 GCA_018249855.1 Eueides tales michaeli | reverse complement strand
ACCCTGCTATATGTTAGATACCTACGTTACAGGCGGGCGAACTTCAATTCACCCATACACAGCGTAGCCATGCTGTTCCGCATAGTGACGGGCGAGGACTGGAACAAGATAATGCACGACTGCATGGTGGCGCCGCCGTACTGCACCCCCGCCGACAACTACTGGGAGACCGACTGCGGGAACTTTACCGCGTCGCTCGCATACTTCTGCACTTTCTATGTCATCATCACGTATATCGTACTTAATTTACTCGTGGGTAAGTCTATTTTAAAAGTGCACCACCCACCATATTGTATATGTTTAAACGATTGCCTTAATTAACTTTGTATGTAGAGTATATAGTAAATTTTTCTATTCAATTAAGTATATTATTATATTGAAATAAAGTTTCTATATTACTTTCAGTTATGACGCAAAAATTTTATTTTTGACGCAAAATTCCATATCAATGTATAAATATTATATATGTGTATATATATTTATGTGTGTGTATGTATAATTTATTTTTTTTGATGTATGTATGTGTATTTAAATGTATATTTATACAAGTATCTATCTATTTATGTATGTATGTATGAATGGCTATATGTAGTTAAATTAGTATTTATTTAATTGTTTTTATAAACCCAATATGTTATATTTAATGTTTATTAAATAGTTTTTATTTATTTATTTATTTTTTTAATTGCACGACCTACTCGTGTCATCTTTTTTATACAACTCCTATAACCAAAGGTTGCCTGGAAGAGATCGCTTCAAGCAATAAGGCCGCCTTATTGTACATTTTTGTTCTTTTTTATATAGTCTGTATATTTAATATGTTTTGGTGTGCAATAAAGTATATTGTATTGTATTGTATTGTTTTTAGTAGTAGTGTTTTTTTATGTTAGTACCTATCTGCTACATTTATTACAGTTTATGTTACATATAAACCTTTAATAGTACCTAAAATAAACTGACATTATAATATAATTTTTATCTTACAGCTATAATAATGGAAAACTTTTCTTTATTTTATTCCAACGAAGAAGATGCTCTACTTTCATATGCTGATATAAGGAATTTCCAAAATACTTGGAATATAGTAGATGTACACCAAAAGGGAGTAATTCCAGTTAGGAAGGTATAACATGTTTTAAACTCCAAATTCATGCATTCATATTAAAAATTCATCTTTTTACATATAGAATTCTCGATTACACACTTCTAATTCGTGTTAAACCTGAAATTTATAGATTAAATTAAATATTTTAAAATTAACTTAAATCTTAAATATTTTAAAGCAAAATTACAAATTTATTTTAATAGTAATTACGAAAAATATACAAACACACGAGAAATTAATATGTAAAAGTAATTCCCATTTTTACATTGTATATAAAAACATTAATATGGTATTTAAAATCTTATACTTAGTTCTCTAACTCGTTTATTTTTTTTAGGTAAAATTTATTTTACGACTATTGAAAGGCAGATTGGAATGCGATACTCACAAGGAAAGACTTCTGTTCAAGTATATGTGTTACGAACTAGAACGCCTTCATAATGGCGAGGATGTAACTTTTCACGATGTAATAAAGTAAGTTATTTACTGTTATTGTTATAATTAATAGATCTTTAGCAAAATCTTAATATTATGACTTATTATATATTATTAGGAAAATGATTTCTATTTTAAGAAAATAGAAAGCCTCTTTGAAGATAATAGAGATAAACATATTGTTTTTATAATGATATTGTTATTAAGAAAAGAAATTAATGCAGACTAATAATTTGCATTACTTTAATTAATAATTATGTAGTTTAAGCGATCGAAGCTGCTTGCGGGCGTTGCTAGTATAAAATATTTGTCTGACAATTTGAAATCACTTAATCGATAACCACTCGAAGAAATAAATGACTTTAATTTTCCTTGTTGCTTTAAGAAGACAAAGTTCCGTTACACAACGCACAATAGTCCCACTCAAAAATCTAATATCGCACCAGATTCCTTCTACTTACCCTGATATATGTAAGATATAGCGTAAAGGAAAAAGTAATCTCTTAATAAATCATATAATATAATATATGAAAACTTTTTAGTATGCTATCATACCGCACGGTCGACATTCGCAAGTCGCTACAGATGGAGGAGCTACTAGCGCGCGAAGAATTCGAGTTTCTTATTGAGGAGGAGGTCGCCAAGCAAACTATACGCACCTGGCTGGAGGGATGTCTCAAGAAAATACGTGCTAGTAGTAGTGTACGTATCTATACGTTTCAAATTTTAAAATTATAACTGTGGTGGCCCTAGTTCTGGGTTAAAACGATGGAAAGGAACTGAAAATGATAATATAGAATTTAAAAATGTATATTGTTAAATAACAACACATATAACAGATCTAAATAATTAAAAATATGGTTATGTTAGTACAATACAAATATTCTATATTGTAATCCTACCTATAATACTTTTCCAGAAACAACAAACTAGTTTAATTGCTGGGTTAAGGAAAACAAACGAACAACCTGTCGACTTTACTGGAGAAAAGGAGAAAGAGAAGCAAGAAGCCGATGCTCAGGTTATATACATCTCTTTTAGCTTGACGTAGCTATCTCACTTATAACAGGGTAGGCAGAAGGAACCTAATGTTAAGATACTCTGTTTCCCACATTCCCATATTTGAGACACTAGGCGCTTTGTATTGTTACAACAGCGAAAAAACGATAATATATTTAAAAAAATAACAAATGCCATTTTATAGCGAAAGGCCGTGGCGAGATAGGAACGTCTTACTAACTAAATTCTTCCTCATGGAAACCCACAGCCGACACCATACCTAGTTATATCACATTAATTTTCTCTTGGCGTCTATCTAGTCTTCAGCTTTTTATTTCGTGGTAAATACTATCAAGAGTTTTATTTCTTAATTTTCGATTTACTATAAAAACATTGCATTTTGTGTGAAAAATACCGGCACCGGAGTATGTAATTTTTAACTATATGTTTCTTAAGATTCAATGTTACTAGAGAAATACATTCTGCCGTAGCTCCTGCACATGGCAGGGTAGGCAGAGGGAATTTGGTTACCTAGTGTTAAAACACTCCGTTTTGTTACCAGTGCGAAAGAGTCAAATTAAATGTAAACGACATATATTCTAATAAAATTTTAAATTTTTTAGCAACCAGTCGCCAACACTGGTCGCACTGAAATGACAGAATCTACGTCCCAACCGATTATGTCGAGTAAGTAGTACATTTGTATATTTCATATTCACTTATATTTATCATTTACTTAAAATAACACAAACATTTTTTTTAGAATAAGCATATAATTTGTTTTTATTTGGTTTTGCTACATCAGAATACAGACAAGAGAATGTGTGTTATTTCCCGTAAAAGAACACTCTTTTTCGTTTTGTTTGTTTGACCACTGACCGCCGTTGTCGAGACATTGCTTTGAGAGTGGCAGAACTTAAAAGCAATGAAATAATTTACTTCTCAACGTTTAAAATCAGATGACATCACTCATCAGTTCAATCCCTAATCGGGGCAATCAATTTTTTTTCATGTTCCTGCTCTTGTTACACAAAAAATAATTCAAACTTAATTTTATTTTATTTATTATTAATTGAATGAATAACTTAACATTGTGATGTATAATTTATTTAGATGTTATGTCAGCTCTGGATTCCCAAACAAAACGTTCATCAGGCAAGAGTCAGCTAAAACGATCTGGATTACCGTCGGTTGCAATACCGAGGTATGTTATGAGGAAGTAATAGGTTGGCATTTATTTATTCTTTCATATACAATCTTAAATTTTCATGTTATTTAATTTCATTTTAGGCCAGAAAGTCCAGTAAAGAAATATTTACAGCCCACGTTAAGCGACCCCCATCCATCTATGAATAAAAAATCTACCACTCGTAAGTATTACTTCTTTAATCATTAAAATAAACGTATTTAGCAATTAAAATAAGCAACTGTTAAGTGTTGTACAGACTTATTAAAAGATCTACCTTCCGAGTCAGTGGTAGATTCCTGTAAGGCCCACACTACGTGGTACATAACTACGCATATAAATCAGTTCAACAGTACTATTAATGAACATTATTATAGGTATATTATAAAAAGTAATAAATACTATTTATCGAACTTAACGTTTTGCAACAAATGTATAACAATTTTAAATTTATCCTCATTATATTGTAAATAATTTCTGCAATATGTTACATAATTATTAGCCTGTGTCAGAAATCATTAAATATTATTATTAACAGCTACTGGAACTGCGATGAAAAGTAACCGTCAGCACTCGCACGCACACGTGCACAATACTTCAGGGATGGGAGGTTTTTCTCTGGGAGGTGTGGGGGGGTTGGGGGGTGGTGGTGGCGGAGGCAGCGCGGGCGTGGCTGCGTCGCAGGCGCTCCACGACGTGCACTCGTGGTGGGGAGCGCGCCTCTCGTCGCATGCTACACTTGCTAATTAATATTTTATAGTGTTCTGTACGGTCGACGAGTCTAGGCGGCTATGAAGTTAAGTTTTCTCAACTTTTGTATGCTTAAATAACCAAATATAAGAATCTCAAAATAAAATCTGCGCTACCTAATAAATACAATACAGCTAACTAAATGTTGGTGCGGTAGCGGCGTCAGCCACCCTTGCAATTTATTTGTTGTAGTGGAATATAAATATGTATTTTTTTATTGTTACTATTACTACATTTATCAAATGGTAATTCCATTTAATAAATGTAGTAAGCTTTACTAATTTTTTTTAGCAATTAAAAAATTTGTGAAATATTTTTTTTTATATTTTTCTTACACTATAAGTACCTGGTAGGACAATTAATGTTGACTGTTTCAAATAGTTAGATGCATGTGGTTGATATATAAATGAAATATAAAATAGAACATATTTATTTCATTGTTATATATTGTTTAGCTATGTAGGGAGTAATGAAATCCTTAGTAAGTAGCTGGGATACTTATTTTAGTTTCGTAATTGAAGATTAACATTATGTATTAAAAATAAGCTATTTATATAATTCTAAAACTGGTAACATAAGCGAGTATATGTTGATTATACATGAATTAATTCTACTTAAATAAATATTAAATAAAACTAGATTTACTGAAAGTATATAATATATTACATGCTTAAATTAAATGTTAGATAAATTTATTTTACATTATTCCTTAAAATAATGTCAAATGTTTATTAATAATTTAAGTTTATAAAAGTGAATGTTAATCATGAAAATAATTAATTTTTAAACACTGGTGGAGTCAACCAAGAAATTAATATATTTTTTAATCAAACTTTTTATTTGAGATAGTATTATAGAGTATTTAGTTGTAAAAATAATAGTGTATAATAAAATAATATAAAAAAAAAATGATAGTTTAATTTGTTTGTGCAATAATTTATTTTTTTTAAAATAACATAAGAGGTTGTGCTCTGTTTTAATAATAATACTAGTAAGTACTCATCTTAATATAAGTAATACAGATGTAATTTCACAGCGGATTCTTTCTTACTATTTCTATTTAATAAAAAAAGTAGAAATTATTAGATTCTCTAATAAAACATTTGATTCTTCTCAATAATTTGTTTATGGCAATATAGTCCGCTTATATTTTCCAAGAGTGGCAAACAAATAATAATATCACTGAAGATAATGGCACATGCCAAGCGCAAATAAGGCGACAATAGTCAGCGCAAGGGTCGCGCACAGCCAGCGGCCGGCCACGGGGCAGTGGCAGAGCTCGGCGCGCAGGCGCAGCGCGGCCGCGTACGCCAGCACCGCGCCCAGCTCCTCCGCCGGCGCGTCCTGGTGCAGGAAGGGCCGCGCGCTCAGCTCGTGCCCCACGCCCTGCGCGCGCCGCCCCTCCCGCGACAGACGCGCCGCCTGATTGTATTTTACATTATAGGACACAAATAATATTGTTACATTTTTTTTGAGGAAACTTCATATTAAGAAAATTAAATATTTTATATTTTAGTAAAATATCAAAAAAGTTTAAATAAAAAATATTCATTATTATTGTTTTTTTTTTCGAAGAACAAGTTTAGAACTTAATAGCTCCATGCTATATGTTTTCAATTACAACTTAATATTCACATTATATACCTGCACAAAAGGCACGATAACAGCTGAAACCCAAAGCAGCAGATTGAGTACGCTGATCCCCGCTATAGGCTCCGTCCCACTGTCCACTTTGTCCATGTTAAAGAGCCACATGGTGCCGGACACGGCCCACGACAAGTTAACTATAGTAAACATGCAAACAGCAGGAGCTAAATCATCATTGAGGTATTTCAGTAATTTGCGAAATTCGGATATTTCCTAAAAAAAATAATTTTGTATTTAAATATAATTAAGACATTTGCAAGTTTAGGAATTAGGATGACAAAACAAAATGTAATATTTTCTTCACGTTATAACGAGTTCCTTACTTACCCTCATCCAGTTCAACGGTGTTATAGTCTTATTTAGCAGTCGCTCTTTCAAAAATACAAGGTGAGCTTGCAAAAGTTGAGCTTGTAAACAATAACTGGTGATTACAGTAGCCTGCACCATATCATGAATCAATGTACAAAAGATAAGCAATATTTTAAAATAAAGTATTACTTCTGGCGAGCTGTAAATCATAATTTATCTATTATCTTTAATAGCTTTAAGTTCACATAGAAGAGGTATGATATTTTTCTTCTTCTTCTTCGTTTCTCCTCTACTATGCCAACGTAATCGTTAAATAGTAAGTAGTTCTATTTTGCGCCAACAACCAACGTCTTACTTTAATTAACTAGGTCGATGAAAATAATTTTTAAAAAATATTTAAACAAATTGAGGCCGGGTGTGGCGGAGAAGCACAACTATGTGACTGTAGGGACGATGTATGGGTTCGATCCCCACTCGACGAACGTCTTAACACTAGCTTCTCAAGTTTTTTCTGCCTACCCTGCCAAGTGCTTCACACTATACAAGAAAAGTGAGTATTTTTAAAAAAATGTAACCGTTTCTTACCTACTTTCCATCCACCGAAATATTATAAAACCTTTGGCCATCATCAAATTAACAGAACATAACGATAAACACATCCAAAGAACGCTGAGAATTATGAAAAACCATAACATGCGCAAAAGGCGTTTGGGCTTTGCTATAGGTGTTCCTTGTGGCGCATAAGAGGAAAGCAAAAATACCTAAAAACATAAATATTTGTTCTTTATAAGTCCATAATTTTACACTTACCTATTTATATTGTAATAACTAAGTAGGTATTTTTATATATCACATGCCGTCCAACACTGGTGAGATTTTCTCTCTTTCAGAAGTTCTCTAAGGTGTAATGAATAATATATCTCACCCTCTCCATAAGATTTTGCAGCTGCTCATTATCAGATATTCTGAAAAGGTATAATGCGTACAAGAATCCTAGGAAATGTAATATACTAGGTCCGATATAGGTAAATGTTATATTACCATAGCAGACTTGTTTATAAGCGTCGTATTCAAAAGAGGACTTCAAAGCTAAAGGCACTAATTTGTAGCAAAATCCTCTGTCTCGCCTGCAACAGTTGTTTCACTATTATATTAAAGGACATAAAATTAGATCTAGTAATTTTGAAAAAATTCACTACCGGAAGCATGCCATATACTGAAGTATATATCCTAAGCACATAAATACGGCAATTTGCGCAGAATGAAAATGTGATAAACAAATGGCGAATCTAGAAGAATTTGAAGCATCCACCACTGGCCTCAACCCCATTACTGTTAAAAGTTTTAAATAAGGGAGTAATATCTGCAACAAAGAATTACGTTAAAGATGTATTTCTGTCAAAGCTTAACGTTAAGTCTACTAATATGTAAACTTACTTTTGATTTACAATAATGTAAAATGGCTGATGTACTCATATATTCCGTATCTGGAGACTCCGTTATTTCACCTATCTACAAAAAATATATAAAATTATTGTTTACATATCACTTTATATTTCTTAAAAAAAAAAAATATTCAATACATATGAAAAATGTCACCCACTTCGACACTATTAGCATCTAGGCTAGATCTAGTTGACCTTTCCATAGCTGGTACTCCAAACTTGTCGTTGCCCAGCACATGGCTTCCCAGAAGATCACTTGCTACAAAGTGGCATAAAAACCATTAGCCATTATTATTCATATCTTTAATTATAGGAACGCACATTATATTTATTATAAGATAAAAAGTCTTTAATGACTCTAAGCTTGATGATATATATGCAATAAATTGTTGATTATTTTATTGGCAAAAACATTCTTTTAGAACTAGTTTATACTTACAGCTGCTAAACGATTCATTTGTGCTTTGCATCATCATGTCACGCAATATAAACTAATATGGATGACTGCAACAGATGAATTAATCAACTTGACACATAAAGGATAAAAAAATACCCACATATGCACTGTTATTAAAATATACCTCGAAAAAAATTGCAATATATTACATTTTAGTTTGATTTTTATTGACTTGGTAGGTAAACAGTTTGCAGTAATATAGTCAGAGGTTAAAAACAATTTTGATCGTATCAGTTGTTACTGTATATATATATTTGTCATTTATTAGGGGCAAATCTTAATTAATTTACACCTTTTTCATTGCATTTGAACGTTCTTGAAAGTTATAATTTTATATTGACGGCTAGGTTAAGGTTGTTATTTTTTTCTATTATTAGGGATCTATTTATTTCAAATACATATCTATTACCTATGGGTATTCACAATATATTATGTAAACGAATAAATAAAATTTAATTTTATTTATTTAATAACTCATTAATTTTATTCATAGAAAGTTAATAATTATTTACAATTAAAATTGCTGCAACGCTGCAATTCAACCAACAATTAATTAAACCGTTGAACTCTGATACCCCTGCAATATAAAGATAAGGTGTCGAGAAATGTTTTGTTCCATATGTACATTGAACTTAAAAAGAATAATATTATGCCAAATATATGCGAACGAACCATTTTTATGCTAGATTATAAATAAGTATTTGTTAATTTTCGAGATGTATTATAGATATATTTAAAATAACACATTAGCACAATGGAAGTAATATACACTTAGATCATTTGAATTTTTTTTCACCTTCACGCTGGGAGGGAACTTGAAAACCTAGTGTTTAGACACTCCGTATCATTCCCCACATTCCGCCGTATTTCAGACATTGTGTGTTAAATGGCCGACGCCGCACTTTGCCTTGTTACCAGAGCAAAGAAATGAAAACAACAAATATTTTATTTGAAAATATTAAATATTTCATATCCTCGAGTCTCCACTCGAACCCACAACCTGTTGCGTTTACAACACGCTCGTGCCACTGCGCTTCTTCAGACTTCAGGTACTAATTGAAACTTAATTAAATCGAAATCAAATGTTCAATACAAAAATTTCAAAAAGGAAAATTATTATCATTACCATAATAATATTGAAAATTATATTATGTAATGTGAAAGTTTAAAAATATGGACTATGCTTTTTTTCTTTCTGAATCCGATGGAGCGCCAATGTGGTGCGACCGGGGAAAGAGAAAAGAGGACCGAATATTTACATACCTAGACTACAAGCAACAATGTACTACGTACACGTTGTTTTCCCTCGCCGGAATCGAACCGAACTTCTAAATCATGTACGAAGCGGATATAAAAGCAGTTTTGCCATTACATACTTAGAGAATTTATTGCTATGTGCGAGCCGGGACAGGTTTTATATCTATTCCAGGTACCTCTTTATATTTTAAGCATTTTAATTTCAGATGCATCGAATATTCGTTTAGTATACGGTATTTGGCATCTGAATTATTTCATTTATATACGGTTCAAATATTTCCATTTTCATAGGCTGCACCACAATATAGAACTGAAAGATAAAACTAAAACGCCTCGTGTAAGATGTATGCTATATTTAAAGTCAAAGAAATATGTCGAATCAAGTTAATAAGCGCAATCTATTAAACTATAAGTTGTTAATAAAGTCTACATTTATTTGAAATCTAAACTAATATTTATTTTCGGAACTCAAAAATAAATTTAACAATAATTGTCACAAATCAACATTTTTTTTTCAACTTTAAAATTACATTTTAAATTTATAATGTATATAAATCCGTAGCAAATTGTCAATAATAGACACTATTAGAAATGTCCATATATAGAGCCAGAGGAACACTAGAAATTTAATAGAGATCAGGTATAAATTAAAACAACTTCAGCTACAAAGTGTCTAAGTCCATAGCGATTGGGCTTTTACGATCTTGAAATAAAAGGACTCGTCTAGGTTTTTATAATAATTCCAAAACGCAACAAAATTTTTCTAATATTTTGTAGAGGTTCGCTTTCCCTGTTTGTTATAGAAGTCTTCGCTCGTTCAGGATTAGGATCGGTGTTTTAAATGATTTCTAGAAATATCTTTCTTCTTACCAGTTCGAGCAATCGGATTCTTTTTGCTCCAGAATATTGGAGAAAGAATCCCATTCTAAATCCAAGGTTTTACAATGTATAAAGACAATAGTGTTCGTATTTTTCGAATCTTGTAGCTTTTGTACCATTTTTAGTACATTTGGACATATTTGAAATTTCGGACTTTATTAAATATTTATTGAAAGTATTCCTGTATGGAATCACTCAAACACATTTCCTTAAATGTAGGTAGTAATTCCAGTGACCTCCTCAAATTTAGGTAAAATTTAAGTCTTTGCTGCTGATTCAGTTACTTTTTTTCAGTGCTTCTTTCCAATTAATACAGGAAACAGGGAGCGATCTACTCTTGTCCGATTTGCATAATTTTACAGGAGTTATTTTATTTGATAGATAGTCGCAGTCTGATGTAAATAACCTAAAAACACATTTTACTTACAAAAAT
>DWMZ01005500.1:0-10903 GCA_018249855.1 Eueides tales michaeli | reverse complement strand
AAATAGAAACAAAAAAAAATATATATTATATATATATATATATATATATATATATATATATATATATATATATATATATATATATATATATATATATATATATATATATATATATATACATATTTATGGTATGTAAAAAAAGATAGGTGCGCTCACTCTTCGTTATAAGTGCAAATAAGTCTTAAATTTTTCATAGGTGTTCTTTTATAAGATTTCTAGTATCAAGTATCAATATAAAGTATTTTGTTTGAGAAGATTGCTACTTATTTTACCGAGTCTATGGCTGATTATTTTACCGAGTCGGCTGAATCTTTAATTATTAATGTATAGATATTGATCATTTTTATGACAATGAATAATAGAACACCAAAGTAACTTAGGTTAGCAAATAAGTAATCGTATACACGCAGCGGGCGAAGCCGCGGGACGGTGTATTATAACTATATTGCACTAGGAACCCAAAACTATAGAACTTTTTTAAGCTGAAATAGGCATATGTTTCATTTGAACCTAAAAAGTTATAGATACGCATTTACATTTTACCATCTACTTCATAAAAATATAAAAAAATATGGCAAGTACGACGAGTATCTTCACTTTGAAACATGTATACAAAATTGGTGCGTGTTCATAAAAATCCCCTGCGTCTCTATACATTTATACATATATGTATATATACAGATATCTCCAAAAGGGTGACAGACAACTAACAACTATTTTAAAAAACATGAGGAGACATAGACATGTGATACTGTGTAGAAGAGTCGTAACCTACGATCATTTAAAAAATATATGTTAGGTTAGGTTAGTTCCCGTTTGTAAATATATATGTATATATATATATATATATATATATATATATATATATATATATATATATATATATATATATATATATATATACCAACATTATTTCAATAACGCTTCCTTCCTTTTGGTATAATAATAATGATGATTTTTGCTTAAAAAATTACAAAACGTACTTTCCTACGTTTACGAAGTGATTAGTCAACTGGCACATTTGGGACGCCGTATTTAAATTGGTATAATAACCATTTCTTAAGAAATGAAGGATTTGGAGATAATATTTTTTTTATATATTTATAATATAAAGCGGAAACACTCCTTAGAATATATACATACCTATAATTATATATAAGAATATTTTATATTCGAACAAGACAAAAAGCGTGGCGTTGAGTTCCGCCACTCAACACGCAATGCCTCAAATTCGGCGGAAAGTGGGGAACGCAAGTGGAACGGGTTGTCTTAACACAAGGTTCCCAAGTTCCCTCTGTCTAGGATAGGCCATGTGCAGGATACAGTACAGTAGTTGCGCAGAGGCACAAGCGTGTAAAGCGAGGTTGTGGTTTATTTCCATTCGAGGAAATTATATATATTAATATTTTCATTTCTTCACTCTGGTATGCGTGGCGTTATTTTCCGCCACTGTTAACAATGTTTCCAGAAATAGACGTAAGTCTAAGTCGGTAAGTGGGGAACTACTTTAACATTTGGTTCCCTATGCCTACCCTGCTATAAATAAATAATAAATAAAATTCACACAACACCTCATACATTGACCTGACCCGTACTAAGTAGCGTAAGCACTTGTGTTACGGGTATCAGGCAACAGAGGGAACACAAATATAATACTTAAATACATATATAACACCCAAATAAAATTTAACTTCCCGCATATAAAGCTATATGCGGGAAGTTAAAAAAAAATGTTATATATTTAAGCATTTTTTGATACCCAATATTTTTTTATATGTAATTTTATTTAACACATAAAAACACCAAAAAAATGACTTACACATGTTCGTTTCACCGGTAGTACGCAACGCTTTAATGAGGGAAAAATTTCGGCACACCGGGTTCAAAGGATTCTCTAGTGAATGTGCGGCGCGAGTCTCGAGGACTGTCTGAGAGGCTGAGTGCGTGGTGCAGCCCGGTGCGGATCGACGCGTTGTTGATGGAAGTCGAATTTTTAGATTTTGGCAGTTTAATTGAAAATTTTTGCTTTTTTGGTTGTTTTTTTTTTGGCAAGAGAAATTTTAAACTATTATTACTCAGCTTCACAGCTGTATCCCGTACATGGCAGGGTAGGCAGATGGAACCTGGGAACCTAGTGTTAAGACACTCCGTTCCACTTCCGTTCGCCACTTGTCGCCGAATTTGAGGCATTACGTAGTGGCGGAACTCAAAGCGTCTTTGCTTTGTTATTAGAGATATATTTAAATTATAAATATTGAATATTTCATTTCCACGACTGGGGATCGAACCCGCAACCTGTCGGTTACAGTCACACGCTTGTGCTGCTGCGCCACGAGGACTAATATAGATTTTTTTATCAAGGAATCCAGAAAAGGCTTATATAAAGTTTATAAAAACCTTTTCTGGATTCCTTGATAAGAATTCTTTAATTTATCATTTTTGAGATTATAATTGATATGTGGCCTGTCGTGGCGCAGCGGCACAAGCATGTGGCTGTTACCGACAGGTTCTGGGTTCGATCCCCACTCGAGGAAATGAAAGCTTTAATATTTTCAATTCAAATATTTTATGTTTCATTTCTTCGCTCTGGTAATAAGGCAACGCGCGTCGTTTAGTTCCGCCAAAGTGGGGAATGGAAGTGGAACGGAGTGTCTTGACACTAGGTTCCCTGGGTTCCCTCTGCCTACCTTGCCTTGTGCGGGATACAGCGTAAAGCTAAAAAAAATATTTTGAAGCAAAGTTGATAGTTTATACTACCATTTATAAAATTGAAATTGTGGGTAAAGAAAGCTAACGCTTTACCAAACAGAGGTTTCGAAAATAAAATTAAGCAATGAATCCTTCAGCTTCACTCTGTATCCTGCACATGGCAGAGTAGGCAGAGGGAACTTGGGAACCTTGTGTTAAAACACCACGTTCCGTACCACACTCTTCGTCGAATTGAGGCATTGTGTGTCGAGTGGCGAGACTCGACAGCGCACTCTACGAGAGAGAATGAAAAAAATAATTAATTTCCTCAAATCGGGGATCGAAGTCACAACCTATCGCGTTTACAGAAGCACGCTTGTGCCTCTGCGCCACGACAGGCCTCAGCTCCTTCACTTACTATGTACTTAAATTGTAAATGCATAAACACTCATAAAATCCATATAAATATTTCTTTCCAGTGATTATTTCGCATACAGAACATTGAATATCTGAATAAATAATATAAGATGTTCTACATGGAAAAAGGTCAAAGAAGTGATATAAAAAATTATATTTCCCGTGAGTCTCATTCCCGCTCCTTACAATTTAACAAATTCTAACTCGATATTTTCTATAAAGCTTTAAATAAGTGAAAGGAATTCTCTGATATTGACCGTATTTGGATGTCAGGTTGTATATAGAGAACGTGCCAAGAAACTGTTTTCTCCGATGTACGTCAAATTCGACCTGAACGGCGGAACTTAACGCCGCGGTGGGCTGTAGCTTTCCAGAGCTTTCCAAAGTTAATATGAAAATGAGTGAGTGTGATCGTTAATGTCGTATGCCTTGATAGCGTTGCCGTGATGCAATAATAAATCGTAAAATTGTACATTGTCAAGCTTGTAGCAGTGTAGTGTGATGGATTTTAGTTCTAAGACACTCCGTTCTCCTTAATTTTTAAAAACATTGCGTATTGTGTGACTGACATTGCAGTTCTGCGCCATTTGTCTTACCGATTTGGCAAAAATAAAAAAAAATATTCCCCCAAATGAGAAACCCACAAGTCAACCACACCAGCCACCGCGTAACTACTTACACGCCGTGCCACTGCGCTACGATGGCTTTAACAACTTTTTTTTAGCAAATTTTCCCGCAAATTACATAGTCATGGTAGGTAGCGGGAACTTGGGAACCTAATATTAAGACACTCCGTTACCATTAACACACTTCCATTCGTCATTTTCCATAGAACTTGAGGCATAGCGTATTAAATGAACGGAACCCAACACCGCAGAGCGAAACCATAAAAATATTAAATAACTCATTTCCTCAAGCGGGAATCGAACCCCATAGCCAATCACGTACAATACGATAAAACATAAAAAGAATGACAGATAAAATCCTCTTTCCATGTCTAGTAATTAAAAGTTAACAAAAACACTTTGCACAAGGATCATCATGTGATTTTTAATATTCTTTGCAGAATTATAATAAATATATGTACATAATGAAGTTTTAAATATTTAATTTAATTTTATAACAACGCGAGCTTTACGAGGCAAGCTCAGGTTTCCTTTGTCTCCTGTCTCTTGTCATTTAAAGGACTATATTTAATTATGCAGCGACATAATAAATGAATAATTTTCGTCTATTCTATATATATAATAATATTTGTCATGTATGTATGTATATGAACAACTCATTGACTTTTAGTGACCTCTCATTGATTAACCGTTAGTCTGTGCCTGACATTTAATGCTTGCAATCAATGAATGCATTTGTGCCCGAGGTTCCTGGGTTCCCAAGTGACCCAGGTTCCCAGAGGTCACCAAGGCTACCAATGTTCCCAGGTTCCCAAGGATATCGGGTTCCAGGTGCTCTAGTATATATTAAATATGAAACGTATTTTATTACTTAAAATGTCGTTTACTTTTACCATTCGTCGTTTACGTTAACATTATATTTTAATATCAATTTTTCGTATAATTAAACATAGATAGTTTTTTTTTAGCTTCACGCTATATCCCGCACTAGGCAGGGTAGGCAGAGGGAACCCGGGAAGCTAGTGTTAAGACACTCCGTTCCACTTCCGTTCCCACTTTCCGCCGAATAGCATTGCGTGTTGAGTTGAGCGAAGAAATGAAACATTAAATATTTAAATTGAAAATATTAAATATTTCATTTCCTCGACTGGGGATCGAACCCAGAACCTGTCGGTTACAGTCACACGCTTGTGCCGCAGCGCCAGGCCAGGCCTCTAGCATAGATAGTTAAAAATGGTTTTTTTTATTAATCGTTTAGTTAAGTCATTAGTTAGGATAAAAATTGGATGGAAAATGGGAATAGTACCTAAAATACTTATAAAATTTTTATTTGTTTGTTTTTTTATGCGTTTGTACGCGCTAAACTCAGACAAGGCTGGCCAGATTTAAGTGCAGTTTTCAGCATTATATTTTAGCATCCTTCCTTCATCATTTAATGTCAAATAATAAAAAAAATGCATCAATTTAAAATATTTAATTTAGCTAAACTTTTAGTTTTTAATGTATATATATATTGTCTTAAAAGTGATAAATTTATTAGGACAAGAAAATAATCGAGACTACTAACTAAAATTGTATAATTTTAGCGTGCGAAGCCGCGGTATGGTCGCTAGTAATATAAATCTATTGAATTAAAATGTTTTTGAGATATATAAATGTTCATATTTTTGAAATTAGAAAAGTACATGAATAAGTTATAAGGACTGTGGTTAGCTTTGGAACAGTACGTAGTTAAAATTAAATTTTAGGGGTTAAAGTTGTAAAGTTACGAAAAAAACTTATAAATCGAGTATGAAAGCGTAAAATGAAATACTCAGCTTCTCGTACGTGGAATGGTACTCAGAAGGAACGTGGGTACCTAGTGTTAAGACACTCCGTCCCGTTCCCAACTTTCCGTTGAATTTGAGGCTTTCCGTTGAAAGGTATTAAAATATTAAATAAAGCCGTGACAATCGTAGCATACCGGAGCATAGTTCGAGTTTAAATTGTCACGACTTCGACTTACATGAGGGAGTGAGTTATTTTTTTTATTTCCTCTGGTAAAAAAAGAGAGTGCAGCGTTAAACTCCGCCACTCAACACTCAAGGTCTTGGACATTGGATAAGCACTCTGTCTATTCTGCTATTTGCGGGATATGGGGTAAAATAAAAAAAAATATATGCGACATTACTTGGGAATTAACTATTTAATATTTTCAATTTAAATATTTAATGTTTCATTTCTTCCCTCTGGTAATAAGGCAAAGCGCGGCGTTGAGTTTCGCCACTCAACACAAAATGCCTCAAATTCGGCGGAAAAAAGTAGGGAACGAAAGTGGAACGGAGTGTCTTGACACTAGGTTCCCGAGTTCCCTCTGCCAACCCTGCCTTGTGCGGGATACAGCGTGAAGGTAAAAAAAAAAATTGGAATCCCGTCGAATACTTACATATAATTTATTACCTTATTTGATATAATTTTACCATTGTTTTAGTAAGTATTGTGATTTTTCAAATATTTTGGCTCACAATACGCGCAATGTGACTGTTCAACATTGATTTTAGTAGACTAGCAATGTACTGGACAAGATTTACCGTTTCTAAAAGTTATCTCTTTAAATAAATTTCTAAAAATATTTTGCTCTATATATTTTGTATTCTAATTATTATATTAATAATATTTTTTGTTTTTTCCATATTCACGCTGTATTTCGTATATGGCAGGGTAGGCAGAGACAACTTGGGAACCTATTGTTCAACCACTCTGGTTCCAAAACCCACTTTCCACTGAATTTGAGACAATGTGCGTAGACTGGCGGAACTCAACGCCGCGCTTTGCCTTATTACCAGAGCGAAGAAATGAAACGTTTAATATTTAAATTGAAAATATTAAATATTTCATTTCCTCGAACTGGGGATCGAACCCAGAACCTGTCGGTTATAGCCACACGCTTGTGCCGCTGCGCCACGACAGGCCCATATTAATAATAATATATAAAGTATATTGATTAAAATGCAGGAAGCCGTACGCCATATGCCATTCTTCGAGCTCGAGCAGACGCGGAAACCGTACGACCGCGTAATGCTCACCCGTCTGCTACCAATTCGGTTGTAATTTTACACTTTGTTACTTTTATTTTATTTGCGAAGCCATTTAAAGCTTTTTTTTTCTAACCAATGCCTAAATTATAAGTCCATATTTTAATTGAGGCCTTTCGTGGAGCAGGAAACGTGCGTTTTGTTTCAGATTTCTACTCAAGGAGATGAAATATTGAACATTTTCTTTTGTCACCTTCTGGTAACCAGGCGAAACGCGGTGTTGAGTTTTGCCGCTTAACACGCAATGCGATTCGGCGGAGAGTGGAGAAATGTCCTAATGGTAAATGGAGTGTCTTAACGCTAAGTACCTAAGTTCTCCTTCCCTAAACTACTATGTGCGAGATACAGCGTGAAGCAAAAAATAATATCAATTATATTAGAAACAGTTGTAGTCGTTTGTCGGTTCGATACCCACTCGAGGTAATTATTTACTTTCAATTCCTTACACTGGTAAGAAGACTACGCAAACACTTGTGTTACGTCACTCACTCGACGGAGAGTGATAAAAGGAGTGTCTCAACCCACGGTGACTCTACTATAAGCGAAAAGCAGAGTGAACTTAAAAAAAAGATCAAAGCTTTAGCTTCACTTACTTCCGGTACCGTCGTTAGATCTGCCTCTGTAGTATGAATAGGACTCGTTAAAGAGACAAATAAGCTTTGCCTCAAAAGTACGTACGTTTTTTGAGACTTGCTAACGTAAATATACAGTGTAATTTTGTGCTTTTTTCTGTCTCACGTTTATTTCGAAATTTGTTTCATTATTCGCGGAGATTGTGGGTTTATATCTCATATTGCTAAAAGCTTACTGTGACTCGCGGCTTCGCCCGCTTAAATTAGTCTATTTCATTTACTTATTTCAACTACTTTCCTGTTTTAATAAAATTTTCACTTTTAAAAGATTAATAAACATTAATAAAATTTTCACTTTTAAACCTTTTAATACATCGAAAACTAAAATTTCAGCCAAATAAATAGAAAAAAATGAGTTTAATATTTTAAATTGGCGTAATTTTTTTTGTTTACAAACTGATTTAAATACAACAAACACTATTTTGAGATGAGGTTGACAACATAAAATAGTTAAAACTGCATTTAAATTTGATTTACCGCTCAGACAGACAAGCTGACAAACATTCTAAAAATCATTATTATAGGGCCTTAATAAACGTCCCGTATAATATTTTTTTTATATACTCGTATCTTTAGTATACAGACAACGATCGGTTACAGATGTATTTTAAGTATATACATATAACACTATTGTTGAATCAGTTTTTGTCCAAGTAGTGTTTCGCTGCTCCACACGTAGTGATTCAAAACTTAAATGGAAAGTTAGGAATTAGATGGAGTGTTCTAACACTACAAACATCTGCATATCGCCGTATATTCGATACAGTATGTATATTAGTATAAATATACAATATTACAGTAGTACATCATACCACTTCAATTTTAAATAATTAACACAAAATATGCTCTAACAAGAACGAATTTTCACACTAAACTACTTCAAAATAATTGTGTACTATATAATTAATTACGTAACTGCAGCTGGTCGAAATAAGGCCTAGGCCTCACCGCTCAAGTCTGTAGCAAATTTAAATTTAATTATCGCAATTTTTTGTAATTATTACCTTTAAAATGTGCTTGAGGCCATCGTGCATCGTGGCCTCTGCGCCTGTCATGGCGCAAGGGCACAAGCATGTGACTTTAAAGCGACAGGTTGTGGGTTCCATTCCCACTTGAGAAAGTGAAATATTTAATATTTTCAATTTAAATATTTAAATGTTTTCATTTTTCATCATTGGTAACAAAGCAAAACACGCCGTTGAGTTCCGCCACTTAACACGCAATGCCTCAAATTCGGCGGATAGTGGGGAATGGGGCAGTGTCTTAACACTAGGTTCCCAAGTTCCCTCTGCCTACCCCGGCATATGCGGGATACAGCGTGAAGCCGCGTGAGTAAATACAAATGTAAAGTGTGACCAAACTATCCATGCGTGTGAGCATACATTCGTTTACAATTTTTTTGTAAGTCACGATATGAAAGTAAAAGGTAGAAATTCTCAGTACGGTGACACTAATACATGCTCTCCCTTGTTTCACTATGGAAAACGGAGTGCCGTGTGGCGTAATGATTTTATTTAAGTTTACTACTGATTTTATTTAAATTTACTACTGATTTTATTTAAGTTTACTACTGATTTTATTTAAGTTTACTACTGATTTTATTTAAGTTTACTACTGATTCTATTTAAGTTTACTACTGATTTTATTTAGCTGTGACGTCGACAGGCGTACTGTATCGTATCGTTTTATTTTCTACAGAGATAACGGGTACAAGAGGCGTTCTATCTATGAACAATATGCAATGTCTAAAAATTGGACAGAAGGTGGGAAACGGAATGTAATAAATAACACTAGGTTCCATCACCCTACTCTTCTTGTGGTCTAAGCTATAAAAATATTAACTATTTATTTATTTTTTCCTGACCATTCATAAGATTGGTTACCGACTGCCATCGTCTCAGTTTAATTCGCAATATACCCTAAATTACTCTAATAAAGCAAACTGATAGACATTTGGTGCCTTTTCTCCTTTCCTTTTCGCGAAACTTTCTCTGATTTATTAAAATTTTAGAAGTTAAATCGTCTCGAGATAAATCTTATATTTGACTATCATTATTTAGATTTGTTTTATTCTTTAGGTGTTCATCCACACTTAGGAAAGAAAAAATCCAGTTCAAACGTCGCTATCTTAATTTTTTTTTACTTTTTCTAAAATAATATTAGTGAATATGATTGTTGCAAATATAAAATTCGAAGGAAAATGCTTTAATTACATACAAAATATTGAAAAAAAATTACGTAAATAATATTTTAGCACACAAGTCGCTGGTTTTGACCACTCTACATACATTTCCTAAGCTTTCAGAAAGTTTGTGAACGGAATGTATCTCCGACACCCCGAATACGTGCTATAACGATCTAGTATGATTTATTTTTTATTTTTTTTTTCACTCCATAAAGGGAACTGGGAAACCTACTGTAAAGAGACCCGTTCACCACTCTCCGCCGAATTTGAGGCCTTGCAAGTTGAGTCGCGACTCACAACTTCCTCGAGTAAGGATCGAACCAACTACCTGTCGCGTTTACAGTCACTGCGCAATGACAGAGGCCTCAACTCACTCACTCAGCTTCACGCTGTATCCCGCACACGTTAGAGTAGGCAGAGGGAACTTGGGAACCTAGTGTTAAGACACTGCGTCCCACATCCGTTCCCCACTTTCCGCCGAATTTGAGACATTGCGTGTTGAGTGGCGGAACTCAACGCCGCGTTTTGTCCAGAGGCCCCAACAGAGTATAATTTGTAGTATTATTAGTTTTTCATGAAAATATCGTACATGAAATATTGGAATAGCATTCACGTAACATAGTTTCGGCACCGTACATTCCTATAACATCAATGACCCTGCCGTAACCGTAATTATCGACTTACCTATACTTATATCACAAAATCAATATTAGAAGATTCTTATAGAAATTATAGAAAGCTTTTGTTTGTTTATTTTCTTTATGATTTTTTTTTTCTTTTTATTTTATTATATTTGGAATCAATGTTGATTCTTTGTTTTAAAGCAGCTTTAAGCTGTGCACATGACAGGGTAGGGTAGGTAAAGGACATTAACCTAACTTAGTGTTAAGACACTCCGTCCCGATCCCCAATTTCCGCCAAATTTGAAGCATATTCGCGTAACTCAATGCAGAGCTTTGCCTTTTTACCAGAGCGAACACGTTAAAATATTAAATATTTCATTTGAAATTATTAAATATTTCACTTCTTGGATTGGGAATCGAACCCACAACGACAGGCCTCGAAGATCTGTTTTCAATTAGGTTAAAAAAAGTCTTTATGTTTTCTTTTTTTTGTGATTTTAAGTTATATTTTAATTTAAATTGAGAAAATCCTCTACATAATTACGTCAATCTTTAGAAATATCGACACAATGCATAGGAAAAGGTTGAAAGGCTAAAGAAGCTTTCTTTAAAAGAACCACCTGTCGTGGCGTGCTTTATTGTAACTGTAAGTGTGATT
>DWMZ01005499.1:0-10905 GCA_018249855.1 Eueides tales michaeli | reverse complement strand
ATATATATATATATATATATATATATATATATATATATATATATATATATATATATAAAATAATATGTTTACTCAATTTCATGACTATGTTCACTCAGAATTACACATTTAGAATCGCCGCAAAGGGCTTCAAGTTAAGAAGTTGAAAAAGATATATATTATAATATTTACTTACTTACTTAATTCGTTTACGAGTACCGACTGCTTCTATGTGGGTCAGAAATATAAAAGGAAAACTTTACTCTATAAAAGAGCAACCTTTAAGTTCTTGGTAATGTCCTTTGTTCTCTAATATATTAATATCGTAAAGTCAAAAAGCGTAAATAAACATCAGTATGCGTGTTTTAATTCTCTTAAAATTTTACATTGTAACTGAAATGTGTGATAACTCAACCTCCTCTTGAAATTGGGCAAAAAGACGAAAACGGATTATTTCTACATTTGTTTCACTCCTTCCAGCCTATTTTTATTTCTATTCGCTGAATATTTATTTTAAAATTATTTGGTAATATAGTTTACATTTTTATATTACTCACTCGGCTTCACATTGTAACTTTCACACGGGAACCTGGAAACCGAGTGTTGTCCTCCTCTCTCCGCCGAATTTGAATTATCAATTTCAATACATTCTATATCGAATACGAATCAATAAAATAGTTCACACTCGTATACTCTACAATACAGAAAATATATAGAAAATTAATCTAGTACGAATCTTATAGGGCTTAAGTACTCGTAAGTATGTATAAAATTATTTTAAAATAATATAATTATTACATGTATAAAAAGGTAACTCAACAATCAATACTTAATGAAATACCTAGAGACAATTATGTCTAATTCTTAGCTTGATTAGGTAATTTTTGGCCTATTTACTCAAACAGCTAGTTTAAAATAAACTGTGTTTGTAGCTAATTGTTTCGAAAAAGTTGATAACCACGTGTTTGTAGTTGAAATATATAAAATAATTACTGATAACAATTTGAATAATATGTTAAATTATATATTTAAAAATATCGAACAGTGCGAGTGTTGCGACTGGACGACCTCACTTTTTTAAAAGCTATTAGCGGACCGCGCTGCTTCACCCACAAAACAGTTAAAGAGTTAATACTATATTAATTTGAAGTTGCTAGATTTTTTTTGCCATATTAACGTGGTTGCCAGAATATTTATTTTTTAATTTATTTTTTTCATTAAAAAAAGACATAGAATAAGTTTTTCTTATATTAATATAAAGGTGTAAACAAAGTTTAATGATCGTAAGAGTAGTTTTGGTGTGAAGGCGAAACAAACCAAGTTACGTTCATGTTTTTGATACTAGTATGGTTGCTATTTTCAAACTACTCACAGTATAATTAGCGCGTCGTCGACAGCGCGCGACGCGTGTGATCTCATTATGAAGTGTCAATCGTAAGTGAGGTCGACGCGGCTCACACCAGGTACCGTGCGACGAGGCGAAACACTCACACAAATATAATGCTTATTGATCCTGATTCCTGATTACGTTACTTAATTTTATATTTAAATATGTAATATGTGTATGAAGTAATAAATATTTTCCTGTACGTTAGTTAAAGAAATTTAATGTTTATCATATTATGTGCGTTTTTATATATTCGATCATAAGTGAGAAAGGAAAGTGTCTCAATGGGAACGGTATATCTTAACTCCATGTTCCTAAGTTCCATCTGCCTATCCTGCTATATGCGATGTACAACGTTAGGCTAATCATTTGTTATACATTGCAATAAAAACCTAATTTATTGCAATGTATAACAAATTATTAGGTACATATTGGTATTACAACAATCTACTTCATCTCTTCTTCATATGTTTCTAAAATGAGAAAGATTGTCTTATGAACAATCATCATTGGATGATTATTTAATCATTATTCTCACATCCATATTTCCAAGTGATGACCGATGCCTACAGCTCGCATTTCGATGACACAAATGACACTGCCGTAGATGATTTGAGTACAACTGGTCATTTACTTTTATACTACCTACAATCTTCTCCATTGGCTTTATTTCATCTTCTATCTAAGCTAATTGCTGACGAGTATCGTAACGAAACAAGGTTACTATACCAAACGTGTTCCTAATACATAAGAATGTATATTTATATTAAAAAATGTATTATTTAATTATTTTTTTTAATTCATAAATATCATACCGACGAAGCTTTCATACGCAAAGTGATCATATTGATTTACCTTTTTACATAATATTTGTGAACAGAAAGCCGGTGACGGCCGGAAGTAAGAGAAAAAAAAAGAACTTATGACATGTAAAATGTACCTTAAAAAATCTATCTTACGTACTATTATTATATATTTCCAATAACCGTACATGTTTACAGACAGGTAATAATGGCTTATATAACCACAAGCGCGGCTCCTCTCAGTGAACAAACAGAGATCAGTTTAATGGTATACTTTATAGGCGAATGATAAAAGTCGCAATATCTATAAAATGAGCGAAATTGCCTACCGATACAACCCGAGCGTAATTGTATTCTAATGTATATGGACCATATTACAAACAAAAAATATATAATACATGTGAAAGCTTCAAAGCGGCGTTCTATCAAAAAGCAGTATGTATATTATTATAAGTATAAATAATATTAACATAAAATTAACAATCATGTTAAGTAATTTAAAGTTCGTGATTAAAAAAAAATAATCACGGACTCGCAAGTTTCTGTATATTTGTGTCTATAACTATTTAATATTTGTTTACATTTCACTGTAAGAAGGCTCAAAGTACTTTTGAGAAGCGTCTCAGTGTTCATTTTGGTCTATCGTTGTAATTTCCTTTTCTTCAGTTTTATATATCTCGCATTTGTTTACATTAGACTTTTAATTTTAACTTTGAGAGATTTAGAGATGCTTATAATGTATATATACAAGATTTATTCAGCGTACACGTTTATTGAAGTACATATATTGATTATGTATATATGTATATGTATCATACCCTAACATTTGTTTTATACACAAAAATTATGTATGTACTATACAATTGTTAGAGTACATAATTTGCTTTATAGTGGACAACATCTGTTTTAAGTTTGTTTGCAGTCCCTCTCCCTATCGCTAGTTCGATCGACGCGGAACATGTATGACCACACTATGCTTGGGACAGTAAAGAAAACAAGCTTGCCATAAATATTTTATAAAGGAATCAGGAAGGTCCTTAAATGTATGTGAACTTAGAACCTTTCTCATCATCACCATATCAACCTGTTTTTAAAAAGACCTCACCTAAGCGTTGCCATGCGGCCCTGTGCCGCCTGGCATAGAGCTCCGTTCCGTCAGCGGCCGCTACTCGAGAACCTTTCTGCCTCAACACCTATGTGTGTTCCGTGCTATGTGTCGTTTTTGATTTAATAAAATGTTTCAACAATCATTACAAAAAATGTTATGTTTCAAGACAAAAGGTTGAAAGCTGTGGTTGATTTTAATAAATAAATAAATAAAATTATTTAATTGAAATAATCTATTATATATGTGAAGTTCAAATTGATTTAAACGACACAGATTTGATGTAGAGCTGAACGTGCAACTAAAGTTAATATTTGAAGATGTGTCAACGTAAACTCAAGGCTAAAAACAGTATTTTGAAAATCCGACAAGTTAATAGAAAAATGGGTAAGGTAAAATGGTCTAAGCGACTTTTCAATGAAATACGAGTATACTGATTTCGATGTCGACTGACACAATGGACTTCGATATGAGCACAAAATGTAGGGTTAAAGAGCAAATAAATTGCTTAGAAAATTATGAAACCGAGCTCAAAACATACTAAAAAATCCGCTGATTTCAAATATGCTTGTAAGACAATAATGTCGTTCAGATCAAAGATCAAGAGACCAATTAGCCTTTCAACGCACGATATATCTACTTCACCAAATATAGGGCAGAGAATATTCAGTATTTTTGTTTGTTCCTATTGTACCAAGTGCAATAGACGGAAGCAAAAAACATAGAGTATGTAATATTTTGAATATGTCTCTCTTTGTTTCTGTCAACTGTAACAAGTTGTGTGCAGTCTATTAGAGTGCCTTAGTAAATAAAAACAGTACAACCATAATGAAAACATTGCGATTCATAAAACTTTATATATAAACATATAATCTACAAAAACTAAAGATAATATAAATATAATAACGAATACTTGCAGAGGTATGTATTTACTGACACTGCTATGGTAGTGATGTAAGTCTCAGAAGGTATCCTTTTATAATGCCGTTTACATTTCAGTTACATCACTTTTAATGTTGTTTTAATTTATTTATTGCATTTTTACTACAGATAATCATTTAATTACCTTTATATAATGTAATCAATCCTCTTTTCTCTAAGAAATTAATTATGGAGTAATAATTGAGGAGGCAGAGGGAACATGATTCAACACACTCCATATATTTCGACTACCAATTTTCGAGACATTGTGTATTGAATGGCGGAACACAACGCCGCGCGATGTGTCTAGTTACCAGAACCAACAAATAAAACTAGACCATTCCTCTGAATGAAAATAGTACCAACAACAGTCTCGTTTACAGTCAAACGATGTACCACGACTGAAATTTATATGCGACGATAATGTTACAGTTTGTGTCCAGTACAAGCACAATATACAGTGATAGATAAGATATGATGAAGATCGTTACTCGTAATCTTATATGCTACTAACATGCAAGCTAAACAATCGACGAAACTTAGAACAATTGTTTCGTTTATGTTATTTGTTAGAAATTGTACAATTTATATAATTATACGTTGAAAACGGTTTATATAAATTTTATGTGGTTTTTGAAACGGTTCACGCTGCTTCCCGCACAAATTGAAGCATTGCGTATTGAGTGGCGGAACTTAACGCCGCACTTTCTCTTGTTACTAGGGCGAAAAAATGAAAATATTAAATATTTAATTTGAAAATAATAAATATTTTATTTTTTGAGTGCGGATAGAACTTATCGTGTCGTGTCGTCGTTTACAGTCACACATTTATGCCACTGCGCCACGACAGATCTCAAATTGTAATAATCAATAGATTAAAACCCTTTCCGACAATTTACTTATTTTACAAATCAAGTATTACTGTACATATCGTAAATATTTTCATACTATTGTTAGGAGGACCGAACAGTCAGTTACGGATTTAGTTTTTATAATTGTTTATCTCTTGTTACACTTACTTACTTTGATTCGTCTAATAATTTGAGGCTCACAATATATTTCTTACACTTGACATGCTTCAATATAAACTATTTTAACTACTAACTATACTTTAGGACACACCTTCCTTTGTCTTTTGTGTTGTATCAAATAAATCTGAGTGCTCTTCTATGAATCTTAGGTACAGTGACATATAAATTGAATTGTCCGGCTAATTATGATATAAATGTAGTATACCTCTACTCGGCTGCCTCTACGAGGCTTGTCTGTGTGACTGTAACCGATAGGTTGTGGGTTCAATCCCCACTCGAGGAAATTAAATATGTAATATTTTCAATTTAAATATTTAATGATTTCGCTTCGCTTCGCTCTGGTAACAAGGCACTTAAAATGCAATGCCTCAAACTCGGCGGAAAGTGGGGAACACAAGTGGAACGGAGTGTCTTAACACTAGGTTCCCAAGTTCCCTCCGCCTACCTTGCCGAGTGCGCGACATAAAGTGAAGCTGAGTGAGTGAGTGATATAATTTATATTGGAAAACTCTTGGGGAGTTCGAAACAGAACCAATCCAGTGATATACAGGTATTTGATTAATTGCCTTTTTCACGCTTATTTAAAACATAGAGAGAGTCGATGTTAAGAAACCTTTGAACGTTTTATTTTCTAGTTCAAACTTTAGAGTTTCTATATAATTATTATTTGGGTCTTACGAGTCGGTAATTCAATCCTCATTTCAACTACTAATACAATATAATAGCATTGTGTCGTAGAACTTATACATATTTATGGTATATGTCAATAGGTATCACATCAGTTTCTTTCAGGTCACATTAACAAACTATATTTATTAATAATATTTCCTTACTAAATATAAGGCAGGCAGGAAGTATACACACTAGGTATGCTATGAAGATATAGAGAAATGAGAGTTACGCTGTATTTTTTAAGGTTTCCTATAGTAGTCTCTTGAGTGAACACTATAAACTAACAATTTGTCGCTATTAAATTATCGAGCTCGATATACACGTCTTCACTATTTGAGGCATTGCGTGTTAAGTGGCGGAACTCAACGCCGCGCTTTGTCTTATTACCAGAGCGAAGAAATGAAACATTAAATATTTAAATTGAAAATATTAAATATTTCATTTCCTCGAGTGTGTATCGAGCCCAGAACCTGTCGGTTACAGTCACACGCTTGTGCGCCACGACAGGCCTCAAAAGAATATTGAATATATCATTTAATCGAGTGGGAATTGAACCTGTCGCTTATAGTTACTCGCTTGTGCTGCCCTACGACAAGCTTTTCAAAAATTAATTTTAAAATATAACATTGTTTCTAAGAAACAGAGATGATAACAAAATAACAGCGTCTAATGAAATGATACGCTCAGCTTTGCTTTATTTGTTAAGCTTACTCGTAATATGACGTAGAGAAATATTATTATAAAAGGGAATAGAAGAAAAATCATTTAATAAGCTGTAAGGAGCTCTGTCTTGTAGTCTCTTCTGTGTATGATGTTGGTAATAAGATACAATATGTCTATACTTTAAATAAATTAACCAATATGCATAATAACGTAAATTTTGACCGTTGTTGTAAATTTTGGGATTCTTTTAAAAGCTTATGTGATGAAAGAATTGTTACAGAATCTATATAATATAATTTATATATAAGATATCTAAGAATCTGTATATAAGATATGATAGTTCCGAAAGTGTGCGAGACAAGAACAGAAAATACTCGTTAAATATGACTTTAATTTCATTTAGAAGTATGTTTTATTATGGAAGTATAATGTATTTCGAATGTACATTATGTCATGGTTAGTAGGAAAAACAACTTGTCGCTAAATTAATTTACATGTTGCTTCAGAAAAACATAAAAATGCTTATAAAAAAATCAAACTAAATTGCAAAATATATAAAATTCTCACTTGAACACAAGATTGTAATTAAAAAAAGTCGTAAATATATATCGTGTCTTCACTTCACTGCTCCTGAACTGAGGGCGGGCGACTGATATTTGTCTTAACATCTTGACATTTTCTAAATTATATTACGTATACAGCATTTATATGTTGTGAGGAGAGTCCACAGTACACAGTACACAACATAACAAAATAATATTCAAGTAACTAGTTTATAAATTATAATACTAACTTAGTTTTACTCGAACAGTTCTAACTGCTTAAAGCTTATTTAGGCGTTGTTAATTAACCTAATGAGTACTTTTCATATATCATACATAATTAGTCAAACAGGCGGACCTAAAAAATGACATTAGAA
The DNA here is from genome assembly GCA_018249855.1 of Eueides tales michaeli. Classification (NCBI taxonomy): domain Eukaryota; kingdom Metazoa; phylum Arthropoda; class Insecta; order Lepidoptera; family Nymphalidae; genus Eueides; species Eueides tales. The sequence goes on along the minus strand of DWMZ01005499.1, from coordinate 3,425 downwards.
TCTTAAATAAACAATTTTGAAAAAAAATTGGAATTATGGTTGAAATCTGTACAATGTTACGTCACATTTTAGTGTGTTTCATCCATGTTTAATAACTCTCTGTTATCTTTGATATACTTTAACAGAGAGAACGGAGAGTTTGTAGTGTCGAGACACTATGTGCTTTAGTTTTCACTCGTAATTATGTTAAAATATTACATGTTGATTAGCTGACCAGTAGGTAGCTGCTACGCTAGCAAGCAAGGCAAGGCAAGAGTAAGCCAGTAGTAACCAATATTAAGACTGATGAGACTTACTGACTGACTCAAAAATAAGCCCTAAGCCCTATGACGTAAGACAGAAAGTACAATGTCACTATTTTACGGTGGTTTTTTGTATCGGTATGTAAACAAAAGTTCGTTGATATATCAGTTGCCACAACCAAAACTCTTATAGCTTTACAACCGTCGCTGAATCATTACTTAAGGAGAGCGTTCACAAATGTAATTTAGATTTCAAATTTAATGTAGTCAACTCAAGAGACATTGTTAGGACATTTAAGACCCTGGATATCAAGAGAATATTAGATCTGTAGGGAATTTCTGTCAAGTTGATTAGTCATATTATAGACGCTGTTGCCTCCATCTTGCGTATATATTTAACAATTGTTTTATAGTATAATGTGTTTCCTAACCTTATGAAATTAAGTAAAGTCATACCTATATTTAAATTAGGTAGTAAGATTTTAGAAAAAAATCTTAAATCAAATATTAATGCATTTTCATTCACATAAAGTCATACATGATAAAAAAAGTATGGTTTTACTATAGGTACTACCGATCCTGGGATACTTTCCAAAGAGACCGTTATTGGCTAACGGTCTCTTTGGAAAGTATCCCAGGATGCTCTTAGCGTGTTCTGTAATTTATCCCGGGAACCTAGTGTTAAGACACTCCGTTCCACTTCCGTTCCCCACTTTCCGCCGAATTTGAGACATTGCGTGTTGAGTGGCGGAACTCAACGCCGCGTTTTGCCTTATTACCAGAGCGAAGAAATGAAAACATTAATTATTTAAATAGAAAATATTAAATATTTCATTTCCTCGACTGGGGATCGAACGCAGAACCTGTCGGTTACAGCCGCACGCTTGTGCCGCTGCGCCACGACAGGCCTCAGGCTTTCTCTTTCTAATATATATAAATGATAGGGAGACAAAAAGTATATGATGAAAAGTAAATAAACAAAGTGCATGATATTCATTGACAACAGATAAATATATGAAAAACTTTAATCTATCTTAGCGATATCTACAACCAAGGTCATAAACAAATACTATATCAATGTTATTGGCACTTAAGTAGTATTGATATTCTTCCGTACATGAGAGACTCAATGACACACAAGACTATTTCGCAATAGTAGTTCTATCTTATTTTAGTAATATATATAGTTTTAGTTAGCCGTATATATAATAAAAGCGTGCTCGTCGCGCGCGCCTGCGGCAAACAATTCCCGTACCGGAAAATATGCCAATTTATAGTAATGTTACTTTACCTTCGCTTTCTTCTACAAACAGTTTATTCAATTTATAGCAAAACCATCATGCTTATAATAAGCTTTCTGAACTCAATTTTGATAGTTGCTACGATATATTATATAACCAGCTATTACCCCTGGCTTCGCCCGCGTTTAAATAAAGATAATTGAGACATGACACGAATAGCAGGTATAGTGAGCTCGTCTCATCGAAACTTTCAACGCAATATCATATGGCCTATAACTTTATCCAGAAATCAGGTATAGATTAAATTTCTAATAAATTGTAAAAATTCTGTGTATTAATATTATATGAAAGTATAGCTCATTATTATAAACGGTCATTGCTTAAATATTTCTGTTCAATAACCTGACTTGGATAATGTATGAAAATTCTCAAAATATTTTAATAATATTTCATATGTAAATCATAAATATATTTTAGACTTCAAATTTAATAAAACTGATCTCCAGCACTCAGATGTATTGTATATTGGTGTTTCGAATGAGCCAGTTGAGCACTAATCACTTCACATGCACAATTAAAGATACATTAGCTTATACCAATTAATACATGTTTAATTAAACAAAATCAATAATTTGTCTAATTTTGCAAACGAGATCACGTCCAGTGAGAAGTTACTAATATGGAAATGATTTATAAATGTTTTTTAAACTCAAGACCGGAAAGTAAGATCTTAAAGTAGTAAGATTTTTAAACAAGTGATTTTCAGCTCAAACCGAATTTCACGCTCCACAGTATCTATGCTTCGAACGCCATCCTTATAATTCCCAGTGTCTAGCTGTAACCGTGCCGATTAGTGGTTCAATTACCACTTTGGAGAATAAAACACTTTAATTTCTTCTCTTTCGTATATAGACTAAATGTGGCGATATCCACGGCTTAAAACGCATTGTCCTGAAATTTCGACACAAGTGGAGAACGGAGTAACACTATATTAACTACCTCACTATATGCGGGATCCAGCGTGAAGATAAATTAATTATTTAAAAAAATAATAATTAAAATATAAAAGTAATTATATCTTGTTGTATACGATTGTACTAAATTGAAAGAAGCAAAATGTCTATTACTTTTACTTATTATACTCTTATACGTTAATAAAATGAATAGATAATGTGTTCAGATACCGTACTCGTCCATATAAAATACCAAGCACGACTCCTCTCAGCGAACGGTGAATGGAGATGTCTTTAATGGCGTTACTTTATTGAGGAAAGATAAAAGTTGCAATATTGATAACATAAAAATCCTTTGATCTATATATTCCGAATGTATACATAATCTGGTATATATACTTCTGTTTATATATATGTACGTATGTATGTAATAAAAGGTCGTAGCCCTATCAAGAAACAGTGTTTAAACAAGGATTTTTTAGCCAAGCCAGCCTATTTTACCCAAATATTAGGGTGGACAGAGAAAGGGTGGAAGATTGAACCGGTCACCGCCGTGTTTATAAATACTGGAAATATCACAAACGATTTTCTTAACAAAAATAAGAAATATAATTTTGACACAGGCATACTTCATATTTCGCAAGTAAAGTAAAACTATATTTTGACTGTTTTTTTTAGCGAGCTTGTGACCCCTCAGTGTGTGGTCGGAGAAGGGACGTCGCGTCAGAGAATGAAGTAGATTCTAGGTACTGGGTCGTGTAGCTCGGATATATATTAAGTCATTTAAGGTATACTTTTATTTAATTTATAGGTGGACCAATTTTATTTAGTCAGTATTATTTTTTTATTCTACAAATTCAACGTTTTTTGTTTGAGCCACAAGTTAAATTTTACCGTTGTGTGGCGCCAGGGAACAGCGTGTGACTGTACTACTATAGATTCAACACTGTGCTATTATAGACTCGATATTGTACTATTATAGATAGAAA
>DWMZ01005498.1:0-10905 GCA_018249855.1 Eueides tales michaeli | reverse complement strand
AGTCAGTATCGTAAGTTGAAGAAACATAGTTGTACTTTCAGAATCGTTAAATTCCCTTAAAACATCACAGACACCGACAAAAGATTGGCTGATTTCTCGAACTTTGTGGGACAGCTTTAATCTTTTTTGCAGAATTACATCTATAACATAAAATTAGTAAATATTTGATTATTTTTAATTAACTTCATTTTTTACAATAGTTTCATTCCAAAAAAAAATAATATAAATAATAAAAACCTGGAAATCGTTGATCAGTCATTCCGATTAAATCTATAGCTGTATTGATCGTTTTAATATGTATTTTTAAAAAATCGGGTTTATTATAATTTCTAGGATTTTCTTGTTCTAAATTAGCTAAGAAAAAATGTTTAATTTAATAATAATTCTTATTATTAAATATATTTTTTTAAGATACAAAGGCATTGAATCGGGAAGGTATCGAAATCGTATGAAACCAAGCTATTCATTTTAAAGCCTCCATTTTACAAGCAATAGATACGTGAAGAGGTAAGAAAGAACGTTTTGGTTGTAAAAAAAATAGTACAAAATCCGGCCAAATAATGATAACTGGTCAATTTTATTCTTTGAAGTGTATTAAGTGTGTAATTATTCATATGTTCAAAAAACCAGTCAAGGGAAGTCGTTCTCACCCGTAGACACTTTCGTACTAATATGGCGATTGGTCTGTATTTTGTAGGAAATTAATTGTAATTATATTATAATGATTATTTAATAATATTCCAAATAATTTCCATTTTCAAACAAATGGAAAAACATATAATAGAAAAGAGTTACAACACAGAGGTAGAGTTTAGATTTAACATCAAACGAAAGGCAAAATGATGAGGCAACTAACGGAAACGGCGTGCATACGGTGCAGCGATGCTACTAGTGCATTTAATTATATAATGGAATATAAACTTGTAAGTTTACTTTGAAATTAAGTTGCCTTATGTAGGTAACTAAATTAATGTAAAACCAAATATAAAATTATTTTTTAAGTTGTTTGAGTACCTTCAATTGAGCAAATACGTAACATAAATATTAACCCTCACAATACTAACAAATTACGTTACGCAGACTCTCGTTTACTGCCTGAAATCCAGACTTGATGCACAATGCAATGACTACAAACTGCAACTCCATCATAAGTAATATAGATAGCGCCAGTATTTGCATATCTTCTTCTAAATCTGTAACTATTTTTTAAAAAAAAATCCATAACTAAGTACACATTTATGAAACAATGAAAATTTCGATGCCATTGTGGCCTGGGGCACAAGCGTTGACTATAAACGTGACAGTTATGCGCTCAATTCCCATTTGCGGCAATTAAATTATTTATCATTTTCATTTATCCGTTCTGGTATCGAGGCAAAGCGTTGGGTTATTTTTCGCCACTCGACATGCAATGTACCGAGTATCCGGGCGGAAAGTAGTGAACAAAAAAGGAACGGTGTATTAACACTAGGTTCCCAGACCTACTCTACTGTATAAGGGATACAGCGTGAAGTAAAAAAAAAATATTTCCTTACAATCGTAGTATGTCTTGATATGAACTATTTTAAGTATCCATGTACCGAGTAGGAACACCAAAGTCAGACTAAATATTTTCCATTTCAATGCGTCTTCCTGATGACCAAGGATATTATTCTTTATCTAAAAGTTGAGTTGAGAAAACTTGATATTAACTTCATCTTAATACCTCCACAATATTTCGAGATAATTTATCTCTTTATTTTTAAGTATCTACAGACGGACAACAAAGTAATCCTATAAGGGCTTAGGTTTTTTTTTCATTTGGAGTAATGGTGTGAAATATTCAGATAGACCCATACCTTTCTCACTGCTTCAACACAGTACATTGAGGTTTTCGTCTTTCTTGTTGCAGTAATAATACCGACGCTGACTAATCCGGTGGAAACGATAAAATCGCACATTTTTAAAACAAAATTTGTGTGTTCCGTATCATTTATTTTATTTATACCTGTACTAATAGTTGAACTTACATCCAAGTACGTTGCATAAATTATCAAAAAGTCTGTTAACAAAAATAATTTTAATTTAATATATTGTTATAATTTACATATATATTGATCGTTAGAGGGACAAGGGAGCGGGACGCGGGTAGTGGGGATAGATGGCTTGGTTTTCGGAAATTTAGCCGCCATGGAGCGTTTCACCAGTGAGCAGCGTACGTTCTGTGTAAAGGCTTATTACAAAAATGGCGATTCGTGCACTATTGCGCGGCGTCTATTTCGCTCTGAGTTAAGTTTACATGATTTAAATCAAGGTCCTAGTGAAAGTGTTATCAGATTGTGGGTCAAAATGTTTGAGTCTACGGGTTCGACACTAAATCTAAACCTGCGGGGCGTCCAAGGTCAATAAGAACGGAAGAAACTGTAAACGAAGCCGCGACGTCAGTATGGCGCGATCCCCAGTTATCAACTCAAAAGAGATCAACTGAGCTAGTGAGATATCAAGTATTTTGGCAAAAGATCTTAAATTTCACCCGTATAAACTTAAATTAGTCCAGAAATTGAAACCAAAGGACCATCAACTTCGCCGTGCATTTGCCGAAAGAATGTTACAGCGTTTTGGAAGTTTGAACAATATTCTCTTCTCAGATGAAGCTCATTTTTATTTAAATAGATATGTGGATAAACAAAAATATCGGTATTGGGCCTCAGAAAATCCCAAATTAGATATCTAAGACCATTGCATTCGCTTAAAGTGACAGTTTGAAGGAATCATCGGACCCCATTTTTTTTCGAAATTGAGGCCAAACCGTAACAGTAAATTCTGATCGCTAACAGACATGGTATGTAACTTTTTCTTCCCAAAACTGCATAATTTTGAAGCCTACAACAGCAGGACCTGGTTCAACAAGACAGCGTGACATCTCACACATCCAATGAGTCCTTAGCAGTTGTAAACGAAATGTTTACTGGAAAAGGGGGACGTCCCATGGCTTCCTCGGAGCCTAGATGTGACGCCACTGTATTTTTTATCTGGAGGTACGTCAAGAGCCACGTTTGTGCCAATAAACAGGAGGAAATGTCCACTATCCCACGAGCGATGTGCCAGCGAGTTTTTATGAATTTGGGGTCCAGATTCGAGTGTGTACGTGGGATGGTACACATCTCAGTGATGTTATTTTTGAAAAATAAATTTTCCATGTGATTACTTTATTATAAATAAATATTATCTTTAAGTCTTGTAGTTTTTTTTATGATTTTTTAAAATTCGCATAACTTAATGGCCCACCTGTATTTTGGATAGTAGATATATCAATTGTTTTAGTATTCGTAATTACCGATAATATCTATAATTATATAATCAAAATTATCTAATATGTTTTAAAATTCAAACATGTTATTCAAAATATGAAGTTACAGCTTCATATTTTGAAATGTCAAACAATTTACCATCTGTTCACTAAAGTTCTGCTTCTTACCTGAGAAGGAACGACGCAAGAAACTTAGCGAGACATTTTTTAAAATTAGTTTTTATTTGTGAAATACATTTATCAAAGCCTGAATCGAGTATTTCATTCCTAATTAATTTGATAATAACTTTCAAAACGTCTTTCCTCAAGTTTTTTACATTGTAATCGCATAAAGAAGATTCGATGTGCATACTTACTCAACCTACTGATTAAGTATGCACATCAAATGTTAAGGCTCAATTTCATACGCACCACTCGATTTTTGAGGCCAAAAATTAAAATTTATTTATTGTCACAATATATAACAGAAAACCGTGATTTTTTTTTGGAAATTAAAGTTATATATAAAAGCTATTATACAGCAGGGATACAGCGTGAAGCTAACAAAAATGAAGTTGTACTGACCGACGACGACGAAGAATACCAGTCTGTAGATGACGAAAGTGCGTGAGATATACATGAATGTTTTGTCAGCAGATTTCGTAAAACGCACTGGAGCGAGCGCAAACCATCGTGACATACTCATTACTAAAAGAACTGTTTCATCCACAGCACACCTTATTACTTTTGATGTCATCTTCTATATGTTAATATTAGCTTTATGCCAGTCTTGATCTAAATAATAAAAAAATAGGATATGATATTCCCACAAATACAAAATTAAAAATGATTTATGTATATGTATAAGTTTTGGTTTTTGACTAAAATACATCGTGTAATCATCGTAAAATATCGCTACAATTACACTTAATGTCTGATCGTAGTGCACCAGAATGAGTATCATTATCGTATCGTATTATTATGCTTTTAGCGTGCACATAATCTAAGTTGAGCTATTCTAAAACGTAGAAAAGAGTTCAATTTTTTACGTTTTTTAATATATATATATATATATATATATATATATATATATATATATATATATATATATATATATATATATATATATATATATATATATATATTAAAATAGTTCCAACTATAGTAATATTATAGATATTATTTTCAATATTTAAAACGATAAAAAGAATTGAATCAAATATACAACGATAACCATGATCAAAAGCGAAACAAAAGCTTATTATTATTTGACAAATATAGAATAATTAAAAAAAAATTAAGATATATAAATTAAATAAATTTTGTTTTATTTTGAAGGAATTCATTTCCTAGCATTTCCAAAATATGTCTAATGCAAATAAATCCAATATGATATTCAAATAACTTAATTTTTGTTAATTTTACTTTAGATTTGTTACGACTTTGGTTTTGGTATTAAAAATATAGATTATATTATTTAAATCACCTCTATTTAATAAACGTATGCCTACTGACTGACTGACTTAACATTTTGACAAAGAAGGCTAATTTATTTGTGGAACTTATCATCGGACAGACTGCCTACAGTTATGTTTATTTTTTACATGATTGATGTACATTGACCTACAAATATTTGTGTAATGACACATTTTTTTCATACTTATTTATAATAAAAAAGGCTAAAATTCTACCCAAAGACATATTTTTTAACATAAGAATAGCAAAGACATATTTTAATTAGACCTAATATTTAACCTTTTTTTTTATGGTATAGACAAGGCAAACGAGCGTACGGGTCACCTGATGGTGAGTGATCACCGTCGCTCACGCCAATTGTAACACCAAGGGAGCTACAGGTGCGTTGCCGGCCTTTTAGATGGAGGTAAATGCGCTTTTTGAAGATACCCATGTCGTATCGACCTGGAAATACTGCCCCTTGTAGGTCATTCCACAGAAGTGTGGCGCGGGGAAGAAAATTCCTACGAAACCGCACAGTAGTGGAGTGCCACGTATCCTGATGAAGTGGATGGTATTTTAGTTTATGACGTACTGTGCAGTTAAAAAAATCGGCGGCAGGTACCAAGTCAAACACAGGCATTGAGCTCTGACACTGTGGGATGGTCGGCGACGTTGTTCCTCACTCAACCATAGTCGAGCTCGAGGCAAAGATAGCGTCCAGGCTTTATCTATACATATAGACCAAGATGTCATTTTCTGTGCGTAGCGGCGGAAGCGAAGGCTGGCTAAAGTTATTAAGTGCAGCCTTTGAGAGAGCCCAAAACTGGCGATTTCCGGACGGATGACTCTCAAGCTTCTCGCCGATTTTGACGATGTGCTCAGACCTTGCTCTGGCAATTTGTCACTTAAAGTACAGAGTATAAAATTAATATCATATTTTTGTATGTGAGAAAGCACTGAAGAAGTGCTGTAATAAAAAAATAAGAAATTTTAGCTATTAAAGCTAAAAACGTCTATTGGCATTTCGATTTTATTTACAAAAAAAACAATAAAATGCAAGAAAATTCCTAATCAATTTCAGGGTTGTATGCTTAAAAGAAGTACAACCGATAAAAAATGATAAACTTAAGTTAGCAACCTTATACACTCTGTTTGTACCTATGAAATGAAGAGCGATTATAAGCTTGTAATAATTTTCAATAGTTTTATTTATACTGCATGTTTTTATTTCCTGCTAAATTTCATAACTGTATGCTCTGATCTGAGGCCTGTCGTGGCGAAGCGGTGTGACTGTAACCGATAGGTTGTGGGCTCGATCCCCACTCGAGGAAATGAAATATTTAATATTCAATTTAAATATTTAATGATTTCATTTCTTCGCTCTGGTAACAAGGCAAAGCACAGCGTTGAATTCCGCCACTTAACATGCTATGCCTCAAATTCGGCGGAAAGTGGGGAACACAAGTGGAACGGAGTGTCTTAACACTAGGTTCCCAAGTTCCCTCTACCTACCCTGCCGAGAGCGGGATATAGCGTCAAGCTGAGTGTATGCTCTGATAAGGCAAACTCAATTTTCCAGGAGTAATTTTGAAATGAATTAAAAATACAACTTTGTTATTGTTTTTTTCTATGAAATACCTATAACTTTTAATTTTCTACACCAGGTGTCAAAGTTTTCAAAATCAAATATAGCCTATGTCCTGCCCACATCTGATAGCTATACAACAACAAAAAAATCATTGAATCCATCATTGAAAAATCATTGAAATCGGTCTAGTAGTTTAGAAGATGTGGCCTAACAAACAGTCAGGGAAAAAATTTAAAAATTGTAAATTCGTGTTCGATAAAGAACAATATAGGGAGGCTTAAAATAAATATATTTTAGGCTTCCCTACATTGTTTTTTCATAAATAGATTCAATGTACAGACACGACTTTTTTACTGTTTCATTATAATATAGATAGATGTACCCATTGATGGTATCTACATTTTATTTTTATACATTTACACAGACTTTTTTAATATATGTGTTTAATATTTTGTACATAAGTACTGACTATAATTATTGCAGATGCTATTATTAAGACTATCAATAATCTAATATAGAAACAAAGTAGGCAGCCATAATGTACACTTTACATTGTGATATATTTGTTGCAACAATAACTCTTATATTATAGATTGTTGTGTCAAATAACACTTTTTTATTTAGATTTTATTTTATTTAATTTCTGCTATTTGCATACAATTATCATAATTACTCTTGCTGGTTCGAAACCATATATATATTTAAAATCTGGAAAGAACGATCGGGACTGTATCCGCACATATAGCAGCATAGGCAGAGAGATCTTGGGAACATAGTGTAAAAAAACCAGTTCCAATTTCCGCCGAACTCTGTAGGCATTGCGCATATTGCTAAAATGCGAAACTCAACGCCACTCATTGACGTCTCGAACCAGAGCGAATAAATGAGAATATTAAATATTTTACATCGTTGGAATCGAACCCACAATCTATAATAGTCGCTCGCTTATACACAGTATTAATCGCTCGCTAATACCCGTGCGCCACGACGGACCTCAAAAATCAATCCATTTATTTATTAAAATAATGAAATGGCGCTTTAACAACATTGGCGTGACGACTCTTCTTCTTTTTTTTTCTGACATAAAAAATTAAAGATGTATATGATCTGACCATCGTTACAGCCCAACTAAACTAAAAGAAATATTAAAATGTTATTTCAAATGGAAGTATTGAGCATTTTCAAATCATATTGAAAAATATAACAAATAGAAATCTGGAATACATGATGGACAACCACAACAGTTTAGCTAAACTATGTATAAGAAATATTGTGACGCCATTTTAATGGAACTTCTAAGTCAACATAGACATTATAAAAATAATAGATGTGGAACATCTGTTGAAATCATATGTTCCAAGTAAACTATAAGAAAAAAGAAAATTCTACTTCTGTGAAAGATTTTCGACGTATAAAGCATTTATTTGTAGTGATATAAGAAAATTAAAGATACAAATTTCAAAAGCGTATAAAAAGTTGAACGCTGCGGGATCCCGCCATATAAACGTATTATTCTTTCCCAAGTGTGCAATAGCACTTTAAACTTAGTCAAAAATTAATGATATGGAATATGTGATCATGAATAATGTATTTTAAACAATAAATCTCTTTGTACATATAAATAAAATGTAAGTGTTCGTTGATGATTTCAAAATATAAATTTCATTAAATTTATAGTTACAAGATACTAAAATAGAAACTAACAATAAAATTATTTTTCTGTCTTTTTGTTCGGGCCTATTACGTTAATATAAACCATTTTTATGGGATTTTCTCTGTCTGAAAGAGGTTATGGACCAACATATAGACTACTTTTCATCTTTTTAATACCGTGGTACAGGTGTCTATATTAAATCCCTACATATTTAAATTATTATATGTTTATACATAAAAAATTAATTCAAGTATTTGTCTGTGATTTCATAATAAGTGTATTTCCAAGTACATAATAAGCCCATCGTAGCGCACAAACGGAACATGTTGTGGCTTCGCTTTAGTAGCTAGGCTTTAGTAGCTAGGAGTTAGCAGAGGCAATTTAATAACCTAGTGTTACTCCGTACCGTAACCCGCTTTCCGCCGAATCAAGAAGGCACCGCGTGTCGAGCGGCGGAACTCGCAACCGGGCTTCACAAACGAAACGACAAAATGAAAAAATGCAGAGGGCATTTTTCTTCATTCTTTAAACAACAAATTGTATTTACATCGCTTAGCAATGAAACGAGCCATTTCATACTAGTCTCAAACCGCATAAAACCATTATAACTCTGAATATGCATTTAAATGAAAGAAAAAAAAAACAACACCTTAGTTGAAAATTGTATAATTTATTAAGATAAGTGTATGTTAATAGAAAAATCTCCGCCGTTGCCGCTTGACAAGGCTAGAAATATTGAAATTATCGACTATACACTACTTACAATGCTTCATACCAACAATCCGTTTCGATAATCTGACACTCTTAGGAACATTTGCACCTTAACCTACTATAATACCTACGAGGCTACTCGCGACGTACACAGTACAAGCCTTATGCAATCAAACTATTAAGAACATAAACGAAGGCACTAGAGAAAAAAAAACGATATGTCATTACATTAGAGTTATTGTTTAAACAAATTGGAAATACACATCTTACTTTGTTTTAATACTTTATACAAATTACATTATTTTTGTATATATATATATTCCGTTCAACTCTGTGCGGTTAAAATTAAACATAAAACAGTATGCCATGGAAAATTTTGTGATATTTTTTTATTACTTGAAAAATGCAAATATAACGTAAATAATAAGCACTGTTTGTTGTTTTTTTACAAATAACCCAATATATATTGAAGTATTGAATGGAATTATTTGTTTCAATCAAATTTTTAATTGTATTAAAAAATGCACTTTAGATTTCTTATTTATTATTAGACTTCATTTTCAATTTATAATTTCAAACCACTTTTTACAAGGTTAAAAAGATATTACCGTCGTGATGTTTTTGCTTCACCTACTTACAGTATTTGTTTTATCATGAATAATAACAATGAAATTTCTACTTGAATGAAAGAAAATCATAGATTTTTTATTTTTCTGTAAGTTTATATAGAGATCACGTTACTTATTTTTTTCATAAATTTCGAGACTAGGATCGGCGAACATTTTAGAACTCAATCTGTAGAAAATAGCTATTGGCGTACGCATTTATAATCGTTATAAAAGGCAGTTTATAATATTGTCTATGGAAGCACTGAACGCTGTTGAAAAAGCATAGTTAAAAAACAACCAGCGCTGTAACAAAATAATAGGTGATAATCCACACTTACAGCTTTTTCACGGGCGCTTACGAGGCCATCTTTAAATTACGTCATTTGAATAACATGATGATTTGAACACGCCTCTTTATCGTTATCACAATTGTGAGTTGCCTCTGCAAGGTGTGACATCACATATTTCCCCTCCCCTTTAACCTCCGACGTAATTTATAGATGCCACTATATATTCATTCTGACATTCTACAGAAGCTTATATAATATAATGTAGTAGGAAAAAACATTTTGATATTCATAATATAAAACAAAGGCATTTTTTACTGATAACAATTTGCTTCTGTCTAGAACTGTCTGTACATTGGAATCTCCACAATAATAATGCACAAAAACAATTTTAAAATAACATAACATAATGTAAAACATATAAAGACAAAATTATTTATTTTCAGCTTAACACTGTAATTCCACATATACCGAAGTAGGTGGAATCTATATTTTTAGTACAAATAATTCATTTCCTCGTGCGTGAATCGAACCCACGACCGTCGAATTTATATTCACATGCTAATCATTTTAAATTGTTTAACTATTGCATATAGAAAATAAATTCAATACATTGCAAACGCTAATCTCTCGTCCGAGCAGCTGCCAACAACCATCGACATTATAATACTTTTAGTATGAGTAAATAAAAAAAAATACACAAGTAAAGTCACTACCACTAATATTTACTTAGTAATAAAGAACTTAGACTTTAACATGAAACTTTTATATAAAATTAATAATTAATTAAAAAAAAATGCTTATGTCAGTTTAAGTGACCTAATTGACATTTTATTATATACTCTATACACACAATTATTTTTGAACTGAACTATATTTGCTTAAAATATTTTTATATAAGCAAAGAAAGCTTTTTGTGCACTATTTTTTTTTTTTTAATTATAATTAAAAAGTTAATACTCTCAAAATAAGAAATCTTCAACTAAGACTTTTTTTATTAGTAAACTAAATCATGGCATTAGAAATTATGTATTAAGAAACTTATAGGTCACTAGGTCACACGCCCCGACAACTCACTCATTGCAATAACTTCTAGAAAAAATGCTATATGTTTGATACATGCATATTTATGTAAAGTGACATGCCGATCAGGTATAATATACAAATAACATATATAGTGCTGATACAAATTATAAAAACATACTATTTATAGAATTATACAAGGGTATAATAATTTTAATAAATCAAAAAAGTATATTAGTAAATTTATTCAGTATGAAAACTTTCAATATAATATATTGTTTGAATATATGCGACTGAAAAATATATTA
>DWMZ01005497.1:0-10906 GCA_018249855.1 Eueides tales michaeli | reverse complement strand
CGTTGTATGTGAAGTTGCGAAAAGCTGCATTTTGCTCTGGTAATAACATAGCAAAGAAATGATAATATTATAATTAATTTGAAAATATTCAATATCTCTCTTTACCGACATATGATTTATAGTCACACGATTGTACTTTAGCTTCACGCTGTACCCCGCATAAGCCAGGGTAGGCAGAGGGAACCCGGGAATCTAGTGTTAAGACACTCCGTTCCACTTCCGTTCCCCACTTTCCGCCGAATTTGAGGCTTTGTATGTTGAGTGGCGGAACTCAACGCGGCGCTTTTGCCTTATTAGCAGAGCGAAGAAATGAAACATTAGATATTTAAATTGAAAATATTAAATATTTCATTTCCTCGACTGGGGCACGTTTGTGCTTGTGCCGCTGCGCCACGACAGACCTCGAATACCAAAAAAAAAATAGAATATTAAGCCTAAGTGATTTAGTGGTACAATGTCAGTCTATAAAAGCAACGATTACAGAGAGCTCTGCGTTAAGTTCCACCACTTTTATAAAGTGTTATACGGAGTGTCTTTGTTTCTTCACATAGCTCATTCTGATTAGCTTGATTTATACAGGATACGGCGGTAACCTAAAAAAATGTATAGAATTACATACAAAAATCACTCACAACGTGTTAAATACCAAACATTTTCAACATAAATAGATCTCTAAACCGCCACAAAAGTAATGTAGCATCCTGAGACGACAACTTCGATAATGTTATAGCATTATATTACTGGAAGTAAGCCAATATGGCGTTATTCTTAAAGTTGGTGCTTCGTACCAAATTTGAAACTAAATCTTTATATTTTTTTAGCTTCACACTCTATCTCGTATATATCTGGGTAGGCAAAGGGATCGGGGAACGTAGTGTTAAGACACTCTGTTCCCGTTAGGACACTTCCGTTCCCTTCTTTTCGTTGGATTTATTTTGAGGCATTGCGTGTTTAGTGGCATAGAATGATAGTATTAAATCTTTCATTTCTGCGAGTTGGAATCGAATCCACACCTATAAAATTTAATGACGTGTAATATATATGATAAAAAAAAATATTGTATATGATTATCAGAATTGTATTAGTTATTTCTTATGTGAAGTTTAAAATTGTATTTTTTTTTATTTGTCCCGTATGTATAAAATCAAAAACTACCAAACGTGAATTATATAATGTTGATAAAACTTAAAACATATAGAATAAAACAGAAATTACGACGTCGCTTGATGAGAACATTTAGACGGTTTCTAAGAGGCGCTAGTTCAAATCCCGCTACTTTCATATTTTTATTTTTATACGTTTTCTACATATTCTTTTTATTATTGTTATTTTATCATGTATACCAGCGGCTTCTACTTAAATTGACTCTGACTGCATGAAAAATTCACGTATTACATTAGTAAATGTAAACCAGGCCAGTGAGGCATGTCGTGGCGCAGCAGCACAAACGTGTGACTGTAACCGATAGGTGGGTTCGATCCCCAGTCGACGAAATGAAACATTTAATATTTTCAATTTAAATATTTAATGTTTCATTTCTTTGCTCTAGTAATAAGACAAAGCGTGGCGTTGAGTTCCGACACTCAACACGCAATGTCTCAAATTCGGCGGAAAGTGGGGAACGAAGTGTCTTAACACTAGGTTCCCGGGTCCCCTCTGACTACCCTGCCCCGTGCGGAATACAGCGTGAAGCTAAAAAAAAAATATGTAAACCAAAATATTTTTCAGCTTGAATCAAATTTACTGGTATATCCTACCATATATCAATACTGTTCGCTGGCATGGCTAGGTGTGACTGTAAGCACGATGATTGTGAAATCAATTTCCACTCGAGGGATTAAAATATTTAATATTTTCATTTTCTTGCTCTGGTAACGAGCGAGAAAATTAAAATATTTCATTTCCGTTGCGCGTCTGTGATTTCCGCCACTCAACACTCTAAAATTTGGAGGAGAATCGCGAATGGGAATATCCTAATAGGAACACAGTGTTTGAAAACTAGGTTCCCATGTTCCCTCTGCGTACCCTGCCATGTGTGTGATATAACGTATATTCGGACTTTTATATCTATATTTTTATACAATAGTCATTAAAATCTGTAACAGAAAACGTAAATGAAAATGATAAAAGTCGCAATAAATCTAGCAATTCATTGGAAAAACCATTTTGCTGAAAACTATAGACTGCAGAGTATAAAACGCAAAAGTGGACAACGGACTTCAAATATCGAATTTTAGTTCCGATTTGTAGGTTCTATTGTGGAGCGTTTCTTTTAAAAAGAAGTTGCTTTTTAAAAAGATTTGTGTTGGCCAATTCATATTTTTCTCGCTTAACTGTCTAGGCAGAGAATTTACGAGGCGGCGTAACTCAACGCCGCACTTTATCTGTGAAAACTAAGAGATCAAAATTGTATTATATTGATTTATTGTGTTGGCTTAGAGTATAAACTTGCTAACAGCTTATTAGGTTAGAGTGTATTTTTCTTAATTTTGCTTTTCTAGGCGCTTTTTAGACAGACCTGGGTTACAGGCGTATTCTAATATAGACAAAATGCCTTAGCCTTAGGTTCCTAAGTTCCCCTTTCCTCTTCCCACCAAATAAGGAAGCATAAAGTTAAAAAAAACAGACGAAAAACTGCCGAAAAATTGGCACTTATATACATTACAAAATTTACAAAAGAACGCTGCAAACTATTTTTATTTTCTCGCTTTGGTAAGAAGATAAAGTGCGCCTTTAAGTACCGCTGCTCAATATGCAGTTTTGTGTAGAAAATATATTCATCGGAAAATAAGGAGTAGAGATTATTAAAGCTAGCTAACGATAATACTATTCTGCTACATTAATGAGTAAAAGCTTGATTTTTATGTATTCAAATCCATCGTGACGGATGTCGTAACGCAACGGCACAAACTTACGACTTTAAGCACTATAGGTTTTAAGTACGATCCTAACTCGAGATTATGAAATATTTAATATTTAAACTTTTCCACTCATATAACAAGGTAAAGCTTGTCGTTAAGTTTTGCTACTCAACACTCATTGACTCAAATTCAGCGAAAATTAAGAAACGGAAGTGTCTTATTGGGAACATAGTGATTTAACATTATGTTCCCGAGTTCCCTCTCAAAAAATAATAAAAACCATTGTAACATTTACTTGTATTCAATACATTTAACAAAAAAAAAACTACTCTATACCGTATACGACCAACATATGAAATATACATTTTTTCAATGATATTTTTATGAAGAGACCGGAAGCATGCTTCACCCATCCGTTATATCTGACTTTTTCTCTGATTTTCATCCTCGATGTTGTACTAAAGAGGGTTTAAAAATATGAATATCAGAAATTAATTTTGAATGTAAATATTTTTTTATATAGCATATTTCTTTTTTAAGTAATGAGTATTTTCATTATATTATTGTTATCATATAGTGGTGTGTTTGAATTTCATTCAGGGGAAATCTGTATATGTCGATTTGTTTTATTCTTAATATAATTAACCAACGCTTTTGCCTATTTGAAAAAAAAATGCATAAATCACATACAGTAGTTTGAAAGGTAGAATAATTTTCACACTATAAAACATTATAAAATAAAATAACTCGAAAAGGCCTCTCGATAATATCGACATATAAGGTAAACAAGTAAACAATCACAATCGACATATAAGGTAAACAAGAGGGAACGTAGACTTAACACACTCTTCCTGACTTCTTGCTCAATTTTCTTGACATCATATATTCTCGGAAATCAACGCCGCAAAATCAAATTTGTCATCAAAATTTGATTTTCTTACTGTAACCAGGGAATCAACTACGCCATGACAACCTCAGACGTATATTTTATTTATTTATTGAACTTCGCGCTATATCCTGGCCAAATCAAGGTAGGCAGAGGGAACGCAGTACTGCGACACTCCGTTCCCATTAATACGCTTCCATTCTTCACTTTCCGCCGAACTAAAACGGGGCGTGCTACGTAACTCAACGCTGAGAAAAATTAAAAATATTACATATGTAATATTTTTAATTTTTCTCGCTCAAGTTGGAATAGATCCCACAACCTATACCAATTTTTTTATTTTAAATGTAAATTTGAATTTTGTAATCTATTTTGTACAACATGAGTTTTAAGTTTATAAATAAAGTTGTACGTTTGGTTTAGCCACGCTCGCCTATTAGCAAATATTCTCGCTCACTTTACAGACTTCAAAGTTGTCGTATATCATCGGTTCACGCCTACACATGACGTGAATATATAAAATGTATTTATTATTTTTCTATTTATATTTGGTTGGGTTTACGCTGTAACTCGTATGTAGGAGGGTAAGCATACGGAACCTGGGAACCTGGGTTTAACACTTACACTTAGGTTCCCTTTTTCTGGAGGCATTGTTTGCCTAGTAGTGCTAACTAAACTAAACGCTTTACCTCGTTACCAGAACGAAGATATTAATATATTAAATATTTCAGTCTTTTGTACTCCTCCATCATGTCGGCTTTTATTTTTACCTGTGAATTACAAAATTCGTGGTAAAAATCCGTTCTCTACTGTATTTTTTATGTTCGTTGAGTTCAAATTTCTCCTGAGTTTCTTCTCGGGGAAATTTTAAGTCTAAACCAAACCACTAAGTAACCATTATATAACCTGGCTCATGTAATGCACACGTATATTTTAACGTTATTTGTAATATTATATTCAAAGACCACTAAGGCTCAGCGGCACAGCATCTGATCGTAAAATATGGGTTTGATTTCCTCTCAGGACAATGACTTATAAAATATTTCCTTAACTCTAGTAATAAGATAAGTCCGGAAGTTGATTTCCGCTACTCAGCAAGCAATGTTTCGAAAATTACGCGGAAATTTACAGAACGAGATATTTAAAGCTCCCTGTTCCTTCAAGTGAAGTTAAAATATTATCGATTCTTTTACATTATATTAGGTATAAACAAGATTTTTTTTTAAAATAAATAATTTGATTTTTGCCTACGAATATTATTATAAGAGTCATCTTATTGAAGGGAACGATGCCTCAAATTTGACGATAAGTGAGAAACAGAACAAATTGCCTTAACACTAGTGTCCCAAGTTTCTTTGGCTACCCTGCCGGTGTGAAGCTTGAAAAAATATAGTTATAGCTGTCGTGGCGTAAATGCACGAGCGGGTTACGATAAAGGTTGTGGGTCCAACCCACATGAATCGAAATACCAACTCGAAGAAGTGGCTTATTTAATGTTTTCATTCCTTTACTCTAGTGACGAGGCAAAGTGCGAAATTGAGTTTTGTCACTCAGTACGCTATGCTTTAAATTCGGTGGAAAGTGCTTACTAAGTGCCCTCTTTTTGAAGATGAAAACATACATTTTAAGTAGGAAGAAGAAAAAAGATATATAGGAAAATTTTAATACAACATCTTCACATTTTTACATAATAATTGGATATATTAATTTCTTAAAACATATTGAAATTATATATTGTCTGTTTGATAGTACGCGCTAAACTCACAAACCATTAATACGAATTGAAAAATTCTACATTAGAGAAAGAACATTTCATTTACCTAGGAATTCCATAGACCATACTGTATGATGCTAGGTCTGATTTCCACAGGGTCACGCGGGCGAAGTCGCATTTCATACTTTATTTGCAACTGCTCGTTAGACCGCCCTGAACGTCTTTAATTTTGTTTACAACGTGTAAATAACTCTATTCGCCCTTTAAGCTCTAAGGTTTAATTAGCGTTGTATAATTTCACTGTAACGACGTGAAGTAACGACTTCCTGTATGAAATAACGGCCGCAAATAACCGTTATTGCTCAATGGTTAGACGTCTCTATTTGTGTAGAGTTAATATTAGCTAATGATTGTTTTAGCCACTTTGTTTGAATTTAAATGTGTATAAATATATTATTGTTACTTCAATATATAACGAAAGAGTTAAATAAACATTTATTTTTATAGTGTCTCTATAGAAATAAGTAAATTAAAAAAATGTATGTTATTTATTATAAAAATGAGGCCTGTCGTGGCGCAGCGGCACAAGCGTGTGACTGTTAACGACAGGTTCTGGGTTCGAATCCCACTGAAAGAAATGAAATATTTAATATTTTCAAATTAATATTTAATCTTCGCTCTGGTAACAATCCAAAGTGCGGCGTTGAGTTCCGCCACTCAATACGCAATGCCTCAAATACAGCGGAAAGTGGGGAACGGAAGTGTAGAGTCTTAACATTAGGTTCCCAAGTTCCTTCTGTCTACCCTGCCATGTGCGGGATACAGCGTGAGCTGGAAAAAAAAAACAAAAAATATATCCGTGTTTGTGGAAAGATTATTTCATAATTATAGATTTAGTACGTCTATTGAAATATTTTAAAATTTTTACTTCAAATCAGCGATATGTTAAAAATAGAATTGTACTTTGAGTAAGGAAGTAATACACTTTGATTTTCAACTTCTTAAAATAGGGATTGAACTCGTAACCATTGGAAATATTTATTACAATTTCCTATAGTTAATACTATAAAACTTTCTCGCAAAGTTTGCATTTGAAAACGCTACAATATTGAAAACATCGTAGGAACTGGAACTTTATTCATTTCACTTACATTTGAATAGAGGAAATGCATACTGTAGAGCGTCGTATCAAAGTGATACTGAACATGTTTGAACTGTTAAAGTGGCATAACCCTTCATTTATAGTTTCCAGAACAAAAAAATATGAAAATATTAATATTTATTAAATATTTTAGATGTCAATATTTTGTATATTTTTCCAGTTTTGTTTGAAAAAATCAGTGTTGTAATTTATAGGCTAATATGTAGTGTAATAATATATTATTACACTATAAAATATTGTTTAAATAACGTATTAATACCTTGCATAAGAAGTAAAGAGCTCCACTTTTATCTTCCTACGTATATGTAGGAATACGTTTACGTAGGAAGATAAAAATGGAGCTCTTTACTTCTTATGCAAGGTATTATTACGTTATTTAAGCGGTTTTTTATATTTCTTTGGTTTCACATTACATTTCGCATATAGCAGCATAGTCAGACACTGTCAAACGTGTTCTTATTAAGACATCTAGGTTTTCCCCAAATTTCGGACGCATTACGTGTTAAACAGTGGAGCTCAACGCCGTGCTTTATC
The DNA here is from genome assembly GCA_018249855.1 of Eueides tales michaeli. Classification (NCBI taxonomy): domain Eukaryota; kingdom Metazoa; phylum Arthropoda; class Insecta; order Lepidoptera; family Nymphalidae; genus Eueides; species Eueides tales. Next base: position 3,749 of record DWMZ01005497.1, on the reverse strand, counting down.
TCGTTATCAGAACGAAGTATCAAAATATTAAATATTTTATTTCCTTGAGTAGAAATCGAATTCATAACCTGTTGCTTTTACAATTTCACGCTAATGCTCCTGCACAACGTGCCACTGGTGGCGCGGTGGTCTGGTACCACATCATTGTATTTATAATTATTTATTCTTTAAATGCTGTACAACGTTATTCATAAAAATAACATCCTTAGATCCTAATTAAGCAAAAAGTACAGAACATAGTGTTAAGTCACTACATTTTAATTTTTTTTTTAAATTTAACTATTATATTTTAAATTATAATAGAAATGGTTTATACAACTTTCACATTGGCTGCATGATTAACATAAAGCAAATGTATGCTAATGCAACAGTTAGAGTAAATTTGTAGATCAGTTAACTATTGAACGCTACTTTAGTATAGTTTAGAAAACATACGTACATATATACATTTTGCTAATAGTGATAGTAAAATCAAAATTGAAACAAAAACAATATTTATATTTTTGTAATTGATTAACTATTTGCCGTCATAAAAGTATACACCAAGATTAAGGCAATAAAAAACATATAGTTCTACGCTCACTTAGCACTTAGCACAGAATAAAAGAAGTTTTTAAAGCAATGTATCAAACGTGAAGATTTTTGCATCGTTTTTGCTGCTTTATCCTATGAAATTCGTTGGGTAACCAAAGTCTATAATGTGCTTCCTGTATATTTTCTCCTTTTACCTACTTCTGAACTAATTTGAGAAGCTTTGTGTAGTTTAGCTGGACTCAAATTACATTTTTACGTTACCTTACCAAGACAATGAAAATAATCGCCATGAGAAAGTAGCATGAATATAACAAAAAAAAGTATCTCCATCAACAATATTTATTTAAATAATAAATCAAATTCAAATAAGTCACTTAGAAAATGATTAATTCAGTACTTTTGTGGCTTTTCAAGTCCCAGTTGAGCGCTTATAACCTAACCAATGTCAAGTTGAATGGTGAAAACACGAAAGAGATTGATCGTTAAAGCTAAGATAGCAATCCTTTAAATGATTTAAGTGGAAACGGAAATTTCGTTTCAGAGTCGTTTTAAATACATTATTCTATACTAATATAGTACTGTTAAATTAGATTAAGTAAAATATGTAGGCGGCGTTGAGTTCCGCCACTCAACACGCAATGAACGGAGTGTCTTAATACTAGGTTCCCAAGTTCCCTCTGTACACTCTGCCACGTGCGGGATACAGTGTGAGGCTGAGCATGAGAGTACCAGTTTTAGCACTTTATTTATGCATCTAGTGTTAAGACACTATGTATTGATGCACTATATGTTGTGTGTAATTTAAATTTAATTTTAAACATATTTAGAATACTTTTGTTCAAAGACAGGATTTTCTTTTTTAGCTTCATGCTCTATGATGATTGATCTAAAGGAACCTAGTGTTAAGACACCCCACTCGGTTCACCAATTCCCGCCAATTTTGAGGCATTGCGTATTGAGTGGCGGAACTCAACGCCGCGGTTTTGCCTTGTTCCCAGAGCGAAGAAATGAAAATATTAAATATTTCTTTTAAATATATTGAATATTTCCCTTCCTCAAGTGGGTCTCGAACCCACCTCTTGTCGTTTACTGTCACGCGCTTGTTTGTTATACCCTTTAAATACCTGCAAAGATTTCTAACTCAATATCTATAAAAACGGCAAAATGATCAAGTTTTTTAAATGGCAGCAAAAATGCCTCAAATTCGACGGAAAGCAGAACGGAGTGTTTTAACACTAAGTTTCCAAGTTCCGAAAAAATATATATTAAAACTTCTGCGATAATTTCAACAGTCTGTGTCTGTTTGTCTGTTTAACCGTATCTGTAGTATTCTTTGGGTACGAAAATCCAAAAATGGTACAGATATTTAATAAACACTTTATTATTTTACCAAAATATGATAATAATATTTGGGATGCGAAACTTTTAACAATCTCCCTATAGTAGTAGTTTGTTCAAACTCCAAGAGGCTCAGATTCCAATTCGGCAACGTTAATATTTTATATATCTTTTTTAGTATGAAATAACACTTTGTATAAATAGCTCTAATTGAGGCAAAAAGAAGACTGTGCCCAGATACAAGCGTGTTATTATAAACGTGATAGGTCGTGGGCTTAATTATCACTTTTTTATGACACGAAACTTTCTTTATACCGTGGCAAAAAGCACACGGGCCACCTGATGGTAAGTGGTTATCGTGGCCTATGGACGCTTGCAACACCAGGGGCATCTCATGCGCCTCGCTGACCCTTAAGAACTCCATATTGTAGCTCACAAGGAAAACCTCGGCAGGAAGTACATTCCACAATTGGATGGTCCGATGAAGAAAATTCCACTGAAACCCAAATCGAGAAAATGAATTTCATTTCTTTGCTCTCGTAACAAGGCAAAGCGTGGTGTTGAGTTCCACCACTCAACACGCAATGCCACTGATTCGGCGGAAAGTAGGGAGTGCCTTAAAGATTACGGAGTGTTTAAACACTAACTTTTCAAATTTCCACTGTATATCCAACTATATGCGGGATCAGCGTGAAAATAAAACAGGCTCACTTCAATCTATTCTATTTCAAAAGCAATCTTCTAAATCCGATAGAAACACTCTACAGTACTACAGTTTAGTGAAAGCAATAGTTTAAATTATATATTGTGTAAGTAGCGTCAGTGTTAGCTGTTAAATGCTTATATGTATATTGTATTTCTCTACGTTACTTGGAAAGGAAATTAAACCGTATTTAGAAGCGCTGTACCATTTATGCTTTACAAAATTAGAGTTTATTACGTTGAATTATAATTACAAGGTTTTGAATTTTGATATAGTGTATAATTTTTTCACAAAACGTATCTTTTAGAACGCAAGTAACGAGTTATACTATCGTGGGACTGTCACTGCAATAGGTATTGGGTTTGATCCCCAATCGAGTAAATGAAATATATAATATTTTTATTTATTTTCTTTGGTAACGAAACAAAGCGTGGTTTTGGGTCCCGCCACTCAATACGTAATGCCTCAAATTTGGTGGAAAGTGGGGAACGGAAGTGTTTTAATGAGAACGGAATATCTCACCACTATGTTTCCAAGTTGCCTCTGCTAAGGCTGCCATGTGCAGCGTATGGTATGTAGCTAAAATAAACAAGAAAGTGACAATGCAATAAAATGGTATCATCGACCTGATTTGATAAATGCAGGACCTCAATAATTTGAATATTGCGGTATTCGAACCCGCACTTTCACGTTTTGACAAATTTTTATACGTCTTAAATAAATATGGTTCCAAATAAGTATTATTAGAATTATTGTATAAAACAACTAATACAATTTTTCACATCATTTACTTAACGTTAAATTTGAGGAGACCCTTTATAAATCCCCCAGATTTATTAAGCTTTGTATAATTTAAACTATAGTTATTGTTGTTTTCCTTTTAAAGTAGTACTAATAGTGGAAAATAAATTAAAATAGAACAATTATTTCGTCGTTATTTAGTCGTATTAGGGGAGACAGATAAAACTTGAGAATAGAATAGAATAGTGTTAAGATATGCCCCGTTACCAAAGCATTCATTATTTCATTTCTTCGAATAAAAATTGAGCCTATATATATATATATATATATATATATATATATATATATATATATATATATATATATATATATATATATATATATATATATATATATATATATATATATATATATATATATATATATATATATA
>DWMZ01005496.1:0-10906 GCA_018249855.1 Eueides tales michaeli | reverse complement strand
CAAAATCAAAAAAAAGCAGACCATATGGACAAGGGAGTAAAAGTATTAAATCATTAGACGTTAATGGTTATGCTATATTTCAAATATGGACTGCAAGTGAAGAGGCTGACGTACGTATTTTCAGGCAAAGCGAGGTTCAATTCTATTCGACATGGTTGAACCAGGTTGGATTTGAGGACGACGATCCTAATAGATAACGGGGTGTCTTAACTGTAAGTTCCCAAGTTGTCTTTGCTTACTGTATTGTGGAAAATGAAGATGAAGAAAATGAATGATCCTAAAAAAAGAAAAAATAAAGAATACGTTAATACTAGCAGGAAAAAAGGAAAAAAATATCAAAAAATTGCTATACAAGAACAAAATCCATAACATCCGTATGAAACTAGATACAACTTTATATCAGAATGTGTTACATACAGATCATATCATAGTCTGTGATAGTTTTATTTCCTTATATCCTTTTGTCAAAGGCGGTTTGGACGTAGTGCTGGCAGTAAATTGGGTTACTGACAATCGAATATTGCTATAGATCCAACTAATAGTGGAAGTGTGAATGGTTGTCTGTTTCAGGGATTTGTTGTCGATATTACTTTTGTGAAGTCAGCGACTGGTTTTGACTTCTAATTTCACTAGAGGAAATGAAATTTTATCATTTTTATTTTTCTTTATGCCTCTTAAAAATATATGTATATACTTTTAATCTCGGAGAGCATGTATGAAAAGGTGGACAGTGGACGAGGCGAAAGAGTTATGCCAAGACCGTAGTGTTTGGCGCTCCGTTCAGTCTGCTTACCCCACTAGGGATGCATGAAGCTAAGTTTATTTTCCTCGTTCTCGAACGCAAGTCTTAGAATTCAGCTCCCTCTTCCCGTTCTTCTATGTGCGGGATAAAGCGTGAAGCTACAAAAAAACTACGATTGTAAGTATCTAGTTACAATCGTAATAGTATTTTAGATAGATACGTAAAATCTTTGATAATATTTCCGTAATAAAATATTTCAAAGTTTACTAGAATAAAAGCATGACGCAATATTTCACTTTATTTAAATTCATGTATTTGATGTACTTCTTCGCAATTCATGCACATACATAGCAAGAAAAGTGGAGAACGAAACAACTTTTACGTTGATTTTATGGAATTATATTGAACTATTTGAATATTATATACTTACCCCGTAAAATGTGGAAAATACCGTAAAATTACAATTAAAGAAAACGATTCAACTTAAAATTTGACTGGCACAGTTAAATAAGAAATTGCAATAAAGGACATTTCTAGGCAAACTTTAAAAATTCTGTGTACCTGAGAAATGTTGCAGTTCTGGCCTTTTAAAAATCTTTTAAAGGTGTATCCCGCATATAATCCCGCCTACCCTGAGGTAGGCAGAGGGAAAAGAAGAGATCTAATGTTCTCGTTGAACTCTCGTTCTTTGTCGTATTTCACTTTGTTTCGCCGAAATTGAGGTATTGCGTGTTGAGTCCTACCCTTTATTTTTACTTAAAATAAAATCATATACATGTTAATTACCAAGATATTGTGCATTTCACCTTCAAAAATATTGGTACATCGATATCTGAAAAACTAATAGACCTTTGATGAAATTTTGACTACAACCTGATTCGAAAATATAACTTATTTCCATTAAATAATATATTCTTTATGCGTGTATTACTTTCAATTTCCATTATATTTTAATTTTATCCAACAACAATTACCAATTATCTATATAGATATGCCAATTCAATTTTTCTTTTCTTTTTTTTAAGGTCACCTTTCTTGTTTGCAAGTCCGTAAAAATGCTATAACAGTTTATGATAACTTTAAAAACAAACTATTTTTCTCAGCTCGTCGGTTATAAACGTCTAACATTACCTGAAGCTACTACAATTGTTTTCTTAGATAGTTAAAATAAACTGTTATTCTACTATTTTATAGAGGTAATGAAGCAACCAAGGTTTTTATAGAGCAATCAAAGCCCAGAGTAACTGTTACTTTGTTTACTAATGGAACTATTTACGTTGATATATTTGTTTTGTTGGCTACTCTGTACAAGTTAATAAAAAAATTCAGTTGATGGTAATAGTATATAAAATAGAGTTATTTCACTCAGTATAATATTATAAAATAGTAAAAACATTGATTGATTCGAAAGAGTTGATCTAAGCTTATTTTTTTACCTTTACACTGTGTTCCACATTAGGTACTTGTTGTTAAGTCATAACTATTCCCCACTTTCCGCTGGATTTGCGTGTTGGGTGGTGGAGCTTTTACTTATGAAGAAAATGAAAATATTAAATATTCATATACCGAAGTGGAAATTGAACTCACGACCTGTCGCGCTTACATCGCACGTATGTGCCCCTGCGACACAACAGGCCTCAGGATCTTATCGTCAATGTAAAAATTCTTGCTCTGCATCAAGGATAGCTAAATACTACTATCTCTACCTACTATCATTTCTTTTAATATTATCAATTAGCCTCATGATTTTTACGTGTCTTTCCTCCAGTATTTCGCATTCTGAGTTCGATCCATTTCTAGATATATAGAGCATTAAAAGCAAATTCGACATTTCCTTTAATAAATTATTACAACCATTAAACAAAGACAAACAAGCATCTATAAAATTACTTAATAAATGTAAGAGCTCGTAAAATCTCATTTGTACTTGTTAAGCGTAAACCGTATAATGAGAGCCTTAGGCTTATTTTGGTATTGGTAATAAATGAATTTTATTGTCTGGAGCTATTATTCTGATAAGTGTTATTTACAAGTTGAGGATTCGATCCCCACGGAGAAAATAAAATATTAAGTATTTTCATTCCCCCGATCTGGTAACAGCACATAGTGCGGCGTTAAATTGTTCCGCCAATGACATATTGCTTCAAAGTTTCGGCGGTAAGTGAGGAAGGGAAATTTCCCAACGGGAAAATGTATATATGCACCATCAGTAAACGGTAATAGGCGACGCATTATCGACGTTGAAATTTGGCATGTGGAGAGGATTTCTTGAAATTCCTACGGGAACGGAAAAATATAAAGAAAGAAAATTTAAAAGGAATTTTGGTGTATGACTTACCGTATTTAAATCAGAATCATAGTATTAAAAATTCTTTTCTTACCAAATCATGTTAAATTTATTGCCGAATTCGGTACAATGTGCTGTTTGATGATTCCAAAAACTACGTAAACAGACTTAAATAATATCACCACCACCATCTATATGTAGCACTCTACTACTGAGCGGTTCCGTAGGATGTTTCTTCCACGTGCCAAATTATGGAATGAGCTACCTGTGGCAGTGTTTCCGGGTCGATACAACGTAGATGCCTTTGAAAAGCGCATCTATCTCCACCTTAAAGGCCACCAACTCTGGTGTTACACGAGGTCGTGGGTGATGATGATCACTTACCACCTTATGACTGCTACGCTCGTTTGGTTTGTTTCCGATAAAAAAGGAATAATGAGTTTGATTTGGTGTGAACACATATGAGAGTGTTATTTTTTTATGATGATTTATTACGTACGTGTGTGTGGTAAGCAAATGTACTTTTGTTATGGTTATGGATGAATAATAGGTTGTTTCATTTTTGAGATAAATGTGACCACTTATTTAAAATTGAAAATATGTGTGAAATATAGTATAATTTAGGTATTGTATTTCGTTTTTACTAACAATGAATCCTTTAAAAATCTTAAAAACTTCGAAGCAAGTTAACATCTAATCTAGTTTAATAGAACGGAGTGTCTCAACTCTTATATAAGCTAAAAATAAATAATAGAAGAATAAATATTGAGGCCTTTAGTGGCGTAGGGGCACAATATTATGAATTGGAAATGAAATACTTAATATTTTCAATTAAAATATTTAATGTTTTTATTTCTTCGCATTGGTAACAAAGCAAAACGCGACGTCGAGTTCCCCCACTCAACACTCAATGCCACAAATTGAGGAACGGGACGGGCTCTCTTAACACTAGGAACCAAGTTCCCTCTGCCTACTTTGTCATGTGAGGGATACTGTGTGAAGCTGAGTATATACTGAAATAAAATAGTTATTGCTAATTGCTAAAAAGAGCATTTCGCTATAACGATGGATTAAAGTCTCTATCATCGCAAAGGCTAACGAACACTTTAACAATCTTGAATACTAAACAATTGAAGTGGGACTTATCGTAATTTCTGTAGAATACAACAAATAAATCCAGTTTTGGTTATAGTTTGGACTTATTTGACTAGCGATTTGTTGCTCGTTAAAATCCAAATTGTTGATTATTTTTTTTATTTTAGCTTCACGCTAACACTTTCGCGTAACTTACGCCGCTACTAAATAAATTCAAAATGAACATATTAAGTAATTTTCGTATCCCAAAAGGAAAATACGGTCAAAACTATTTCTCTAAAAACCGCGTGAAGTTATCGAGTTAAAATTAATATCAAATATCCTCAAATCTGGCAGAGTGGAGAATGAAGCAATGTGCACTAGGCTCGCAAGTTCCCTCTGCCTTTTTTTTCTTTTTTTTTTTTTTATGGAAAAGACAAGGCAAACGAGCGTACGGGTCACCTGATGGTAAGTGATCACCGTCGCCCACGGCCCCGTGTAACACCAGGGGAGCTACAGGAGCGGCCTTTAAGGTGGAGGTAGACGCGCTTTTTGAAGGTACCCATGTCGTATCGACCAGTAAATACTGCCGCGGGTAGGTCGTTCCACAGATGTGTGGTGCGTGGAAGGAAATTCCTACGAAACCGCTCAATAGTCGAGTGCCACGTGTCCAGATGGTGTGGATGGTACTTTAGTTTGTGACGTACTGTGCGGTTGGAAAATTCGGCAGCAAGTACCAAGTCAAACAGTTCTCCAGAACACTCCCCGTGATAAATGCGGTAGAGAACGCACAGGGAGGATACGTCTCTACGCAAAGCCAAAGTATCAAGCCCCACACAGATCACTGGTTCCCAAACGATTCGAACGGCTCTACGTTGTATGCGATCAAATGGTTCAAGCTGATACTGGGGTGCACCAGCCCAGAGGTGAGAACAGTATTCCATATGAGGCCGAACCTGAAAACGGTGTTTTGGCGTGAAATACTGTCTCGCTCTGCTGATGACCCCCAGTTTCTTCGAGGCCAATTTGGCCTTGCTTTCCAGATGATCGCGATACTTGCAGTCGCTCGAAAAGTTGAGGCCCAATATACTAATGCTGGGCGCGGCTTTAAGGGGAGTGTTCTCGAAAATTGGTGATACGACAAATGGGGTTTTTTTAGCGGTTAACGCGCAGACTTGTGTCTTCTGGGGGTTGAAGTGAACCAGGTTGTTTTCACCCCATGCGGAGACGTTCTTGAGGGATGCCTCAACGCAAGACACAAGTTGATTTCAACACTGGTCGACGTTTTCCCGTGAAAAGACTTGCATGGCCGGAGTATACCGCGTCCACAGTGCTATCATCTGCATAACAATGTATGTTAGAGTCTTCCAACATATCATTGATATGCAGAAGAAACAGCGTAGGGGACAGCACGCAACCTTGGGCGACGCCAGCGTTCACGGGCATGTATTTGAAGCAAAAACCGTCGACAGCGACCTTGATGCTGCGCCCAGTAAGAAAGCTAGCAATCCACTTGCATAAATTCTCGGGAAGCCTGTAAGATGGAAGTTTCGCAAGGAGCGCCCCATACCACACACGATCGAAGGCCTTAGCCATGTCCAAACTAACTGCCAGACCTTCTCCCTTGCTATCAATAGCCGCAGCCCAGCGGTGGGTTAGGTACACTAGACGCCTATCCTGCCATTTGTAGAATAAAGCGCGAAATTAATGCTAATTTTAAAGTCATCTCAATTTTTTTTAAGTAACTTAAAAACTGTACTTTGAAGTCTTAGTTTTACAAGCATACTGCATACATATCAAAGGAACGTAACAAAATAAAACCTGCAAAAATAATGGTCACGTGTACGTTTCGCTTTTTAGTTTTTCCACTCTAAAATAAGGCTGGCAGGAGACCGGCTTGAAATAGGTATCAGGATTTTGTATTGACCCCAGTATCGATACTGTAGATATAGTGTACCATAGTCGTGTATATGCCAGAGAAAAAAATGACGCGTACAATTTGCGTTGCCATAGCAACATACTCGTATATGATTGTGTCTCTTATACGCATTTGTCTTGTTATTTAAATATTTTTTAAGCATATTTTTAATGAATACGTCATATTCTTCCAATAGCACAAAATTAGATATCTTAAAATTCTCCATCCAATAACGCATGAAGATCACATTACATTTTGGCAAAATGTTGATATTATAGTCTGATTTGCATAACACATAAGTGAAAACTATAGAACCAAAAAAAAGACTGATAGCCAGGCCAAACTCCTCTTTTGGTTTTGGAAATTAAAAGGAGAAGAAAGTTAAAGTAAATATTACTTTCGACGAGGTAATTTTAAATATTGTTCTAAATTTTGACTGAAACGTAACGAAAACATTCTTCTTTAACTTAAAAAAATGTATTAAAATTGGAGAAAAAGCGACGAGCTGAGAGATCTTGCCAGAGCAGAAGAGATTATAATTATTGCGTTTAAAGTGAGACCTTGGCCAGTATTCGAGTATACAACAATGTATTTATGTACCTCAGAGACATAAAACATGCATGAACCAATTTAAACTGTAGTTGTAACTTATAATTAAATCGACTATTTAATTTATTAGAGCAGGTTATAGCTGATACATGTTCAAAAATTTTAATAAATTATTATATTTATAACTCATTGTTAATTCATGAAAATTTGTCAAATTCGTGCACAGAACATTAGAATATAAAATGATTCTGTTTTTCTTCAAGAAATCTTTGCTTAGTACTTACTTACATACCTATAAGCCAAATTCAAGTTCTTGAGTTTCATCTCAGCGTTGTCTCTCACAGAGGTTGATTATAAGCACGTGAACGAATCTAAATGCGCGTACTCACGTATACAGTAGGCAAAAATTCACACGTATAACCATAAATAAGTAAATGCAAACACGTAAGAAGTTGAAAACACGCATTCATTCATGTAAACTCATCATTATTTTATATACTATTCACACACACATATAGCAAATATATAAATATTCTTCATCTTCACACTGTACTCCGTACATGGCAGGGTAAGACAAAAGGAACTTGGGAACCTAGTGTTAAGACACTCCATTCTACTTTCATCCTTCACTTTCCGCCGAATTTGAAGCATTGCATGTTGAGTGGCGGAACTCAACGCCGAGTTTTGTTACTAGAGCGAAGAAATGAAAACAATAAATATTTAAATTAAAAACATTAAATATTTCATTTCCTCGAGTGGAAATCGAACCTGTTGGTTACAGTCTCACGTTGTGCCGCTGCGCCACAACAGGCCTCGGCATATATAATTATTTTATTTTCCATATTTTTTTTGCATTAATCTCACCTGTCCAGTCCTACTCAGTCGACTCATTTCTACTCGGCCTATAACGTTCCCGGTGGTTAGGCCATTGGCTCTCACGTCTTACTCCAGGGAAAAATATATCAACGCATTTCTTTCATAAATAACATATTTTACACTCACAACTTTTTCAATAACATACTGAATACAAATTTCCCTTCAATTCCCATTTGGGAGAAGTATAGAAATTAAAAATCAGTTACTTCCACATAGAAATATCATTTCTTATTTATTGTAGATTGACGCAGAATTAAAACATATTCTCGTATTTAATGGTCCATATAACGCTTCAGCACAAGCAAATGTTTGTTTTGGTAAGCAGAGGTAATCTGGAAATCCAGTGCTAGGACACTCCGTACTGTCTCCTACTATCTGCGGAATTTGAAGCATAACGCGTTGAAAGGCGGAATTCAGCGTTGCAAGGCAAATGCCTTATTACCAGAGCTGGAACGAAAAAAATAAATATTTGTAAAAGCATTTATTGCAATCCGCCGTGTGATTCCGGCTTAGAATAGGATCACCCTGGTACTGATGGTGTCGTAAGAGGCGACTAATGTGCGAGTGGAAGAGTCACGTTGTCAGCAATGGCAACACGCATGGGCAGACTTGACCGGATTGTTACCACCCCCGGCATTTAAAACCGGCGTTAAGTAGTGGCCTTGGTCACTGCGTTTCGAATTGGGTAATGCCGGGCCCCGGTGCCCATCCACCTTACAGACCGGCAACGCTCCTGTAGCTCCTCTGATTTTACACGGGGCCGTGGGCGGCGGTGATCACTTACCATCAGGTGACCCGCAGGCTCGTTTGCCATGTCTTTACCATAAAAAAAAAAATTATATAGCATGTCGAGTAATTCAATTGTAGTTACATTTTATTTTTAAACTTTTGTCAAAAAAGAAATACAGAAAATAAAACACCTGCATTAAAAAAAATACCTATAATTATTATGGCATCAACATAAGTAGAGTAAAGTAGAAAGAAAACTTGAACTGTGCCTTTTAAGCTTCCAATATAGTTGATAAGCCGTGTAGTATGAGATGCAAATAGTTTGACTACAATAGGGATTACATACTTTAGCTTCTGTTCAACATTACCTCGGAGGATAGCAAAAATATCACCGTATTACATTTTTTAGCTGCAGGTTAGACAATTTATTGTGACAATGACATTGAGACATTTCGTGTTGAGTGGCGGAACTCAGCACCGGGCAATGTCTCGTATATTCATTTCCTTGTGTGAGTTTATATGTTAATTTTAATTTAACAGTAAAATATTATTTTAGAAATACTGTTTAATTTTTACCTATTACTATTTTATCTATGCTAGTTTTCTTTTATGACTATATTTATGAATAACTGACAGATAAAGACTGTCATGGCTCAGGGGTACAAGCGTGTGACTTTAAACGTGGGTTGTGGATTCCATCCCCACTCGAAAAAATGAAATATATCATAGTTCAATTTCAATACTTAATGTTTTTATATCATTGCTCTGCTAATAAGCGCAACGTTGACTTCCGACACACAATATGCAATGCCTCAGATTTCGCCGTTAGGGGGATCTGGAACGGAGTGTGTGAATATTTCCTCAGAAATCGTACAGTGAAACAAACTCAGTTGTATAATAATAGTATATATTAAAGGGGATTAGAAATACGATCCTCCTAATACCGGTGAGAGTCAAGTATTACCGAACTGATCCACAATGACGTCTAATATTAATATTATGCACTCGACGTAAGCCGCTTTGCTTGCAGCTTAAGTCTATTGTAGTGATTAATATTACCCAAGTAATTTACGTTCCTCATAAATATGAAAATGCATCGTGGTTCATTGACTGTAAGCATGTTACTGTAACCTAGATGGGTGTGGGTTCAATTCCAACGATCCTCAATTATACGATTTGTATTCCTTTCCTTGCTCTGTGATAATGAAAAGCGGATTTGTTCTTCTGCCACTCAATATGCAACGTTTCGCATTGTGACAGAAAGCCATTTATAAATTTCTTTATAAGAAATTTCAAGTTTAGTTAAAAATAAAATTAAAAAAACGGTCAAGTGCAAGTCGTACTCGCCTATAGAGGGTTCGTTACCATTTTCAGAACTGCGTGTGTTGAAACACAATTCTGAAAAGGGAAGAACAACCAATGTAGACTGACAAAATTTAGTTTGCAGGCATAAGCATTAACTGATATTACGCAGTGAATAAAGTTGACAAAGTCAAATTTGTGGGGGTATGCGTTCATTTTGTTAGAAATGAACTATTAACATAAGTTTGTAATGTTTTTTATAAAGTGCTTATTTATTTTGTTTTTCCTGACTTTCGTCCTTTATTTGTAAGTATTCACATTGTACGAAATTTCAATTTCACAACTTTAGTCCACGGGGAGTATCGTATAGGTTTTAGAATTTTTTTCAAAATGCTGCAAAAATGATTTATATAAAAAATATGCTCGTATCTTTTGACTTAGATCATCCGACCAGCTCATTGCTACCATTATATTGTACTATCATCTAATCTACATATAATTACAAAGTTCATGTCAATACAACATTTAGTAATGGGTGTTGTTCGGGATCTTAGATTTTATTATATAGTTACTAAACATATTATAGTAGATTATATTATATCATGATCACAACTCGATCAAAACAAAGCGTGTTATAAATATCGAAGCAATTAAATAATTAAGGTCCGCTTAAAGGTTAACAATATCTAGAAAATTTGAAAGGGCATTTGGGAGAAAAAAATCTAAATTCTGAAGACAAACTAATGCGTAGATGTGGGAAATGCAGGCTACAGCTTGAAGATGTTATATGATATAACATTTTTGTTTATTCTCAGTATCGCATATAGCGGTTTAGAGCCGCTATACTCACTCACTCTATCCGGTATCTTTTGTTTAAGTTTAAAAACTTTTAAACTAAACAATAGATAGCGAATAGAGAAATCGATACTGTTTGTTAGGTACATAGCCCCATTGTACTTATATTTGAAACTTATGAGTATTATATATTAGCTTTACGCTGTAACCGGCTAATGGCAAGGTAGGCAGAGGAAACTTGGGAACCTAGTGTTAAGACACTATCCTCATTAAAACACTTCTCTTTCACTTTCCGATGATTTCTAGAGGCATTTTGTGTTGAGTGGCGAAACTCAATCCCGCGTCTATTAGTTTATGTCTTAAAAATATTCAACGACTTCTCCTGACATTAATTAAACTGCCTCAAACTCGACAAAAAGTGTGAAACGGAACGAAGTATTAAACAATACTGGTTTCCTAGGTTGTCTCCGCCCTGCCTTGTGCAGGAAGCTAAGTAAAAAACTTGCGCATGATTTTTGTGAAAATACAAAATCAAAAAAAAGCAGACCATATGGACAAGGGAGTAAAAGTATTAAATCATTAGACGTTAATGGTTATGCTATATTTCAAATATGGACTGCAAGTGAAGAGGCTG
>DWMZ01005495.1:0-10907 GCA_018249855.1 Eueides tales michaeli | reverse complement strand
TTAAAATAAAGCTCAGTCAGACGTCATTACATAAACTGTCAGTTGCGTCTGAACGTAAAATGCCAGAATAAATGAGAGCTCTCAGTTTTGTTTAGTTACGTATAACGTTATTAAACATAATATTTCAGTCGAGGCCTGTCGTGACGCAGCGGCACAAGCGTGTGACTGTAACCGACAGGTTCTGGGTTCGATCCCCAGACGAGAAAATGAAATATTTAATATTTTCAATTTAAATATTTAATGTTTAATTTCTTCACTCTGGTAATAAGGCAAAGCGCGGCGCTGAGTTCCGCCACTCAACACGCAATGCCTCAAATCCGGCGGAAAGTGGAACGGAGTGTCTTAACACTAGGCTCCCGGGTTCCCTCTGCCTACCCTTCCTCGTGCGGGATACAGCGTGAAGCCAAGAACAAGAAAAATATTTCAATATATATTATTCTATTCCCAACGAAGACCAATCGATAATAATCTTTAAAAATAATTTATTCACAATTAGGAAATAAAAATAAACATTTATAGAAAACGTATAAAACGTGATTTGAACCCACGCCTATTGGACCTATTACAAAAAGCACGAGTTCAATTGCTGCTCCGTTCCAAAATTTTTATATATTTTCTAAAATTTTTATATATTTGCTATGAAATTGTCGAAACACACTAACGATATCAAGCACAAAGCAAACATATTAAACTTATAACCTCAGTATCTCAGTCTTGCGGGAACTTCTTTGAGGGATTTTCCATCGCTTCGCTCAAACTGAAGTTTAAAATTTCTGAAGAATTTAATTAATGCAACACGCGTTAAGTATTTTCAAAGAATATCGCTTATAGCGTTTTAATTATTATAATGAGATTAGTTATATATGTTTTGCAACTATGTAGATCTGGTATTTAGTAATAATACTATGGTTGAGAAAACATTATGGTTAAGAAAACATTATGGCTTAGGTATGTATACGATAATTTTAGGTTTAAATTTCGCTTAAAGAAATAGAATGTTTGTAATATTTTTTATATTAGAATGTAATATAAGGTCCTCCTATCCTGTCGCAGGGTATAGGTTTGCGACTGTAAATGCGATAGGTTGTGGGTTCAATCCTTTATCAAGAATATTAAATATTTAATACGAGTATGTTAATTTTCTCGTTCTGGCAACGAGACAAGGACGTGATGTTGAGCTCTGTGACTTAGCACTCCTCAAGTCTCTAGAATTCCGAGAAAAGCGGAAACAAAATATTCGGAATGGAATCGGAGTGTCCTACACTAGGTTCTCTGGATTGCTCAGCCTATTCTGCTATATGCGAAAGGCAAGGATGTTATCGTAAGTGAAAAGTCTAAATAAAAAAGATTAATATCGGAATTTGGAAAAATTTGTGTGAAAACATTCCATTCATTCTTCTTAGATATAATTATATATTTTAAAACTTATAGTTATCTATACGTGTATAAGTGGAGAAAGGAACGGAACGAAATGAAGCGGAGAGTGTTTTAACACTAGTTTTCCAAGTTCTCCCTACCTACCCTCCTATACGGAATACAGCGTAAATCTGAAAAAAAAAAATACATATACATATATTCAGTATTAATACTGCATATTTAGATACCTTAATATGCAGGCTTCATACAAAGCCAAGTAAAGTTTTCATACTACCCGAGAATATTCTCCATAAGGAACAATCGACGTCTCCTAATCCTAAAGTCCGGATAAGATTATCTAGAACGCATTGTCTGGACATTTCCCAACCAATACTATTCGAACAATATTCCTTTGGGAAATTCCGATATAGAACAGAACAGCGAGTCAATTCTGCGTAGTTTAGCCACGATTTCGACTATAACAGACTGCGGATTGAACTGAAAATATATCAATGGTGAAACTCTGTTCATTTATTTGTTTATTTTGGGAGGAAAAAAACGTTTTATAAAGCATTTCTAGTTTTCCAGTTTTAGACTTAATTGTAAACACGATGGTAGTGGGATCGATTGCTACTCGGGAGAATAAATTATTTTTTTTTCACTTACTCACTCACTCAGTTTCACGCTGTATCCCGCGCATGGCAAGGTAGACAGAGGGAACTTGAAAATTTAGTGTTAAGACACTCCGTTCCATTCCCCACGAATTTGAGTGTTGAGTGGCGAAACACAACGCCGCGCTTGCGTTGATAGCGAGGACATTAACAAATTAAATGTCGATAGGACTCGATCATATAAATAACAATTCAATAGTCATATTTTTTTGTATCAGCTAGTTTAATTCGAATTTAAATTTAAAGTTTATTTTCACTTCCAATGCTCGTTCATTTGCGTTCAAGCTTTTTGGACATGTCCATTTGGCAGAACTCGTTTTTCACTTATAATTACGTATGTACGTACTAAAAACGACAGATCGCAACTACATCTTATATTTAAATTTTATTGTTTTTTTTTAAGATATTTTACTATAAAGGTTTTGACTTACGCTTTTACGTGTTTATTATGATTTTGTTACCATATATTTCATGACAATACATAATATGATATAATTAATTTAAATAGAAAGTAGTTAAGGAGACATTTTTTTTAATTATTCCGTTTGAAAATGCAAAACTTAATAGTAACTTTGATTTTTGCGATTGTTACACATTTTAAATGAAACACTTTTAAACGGATTAATCGCGTGTATTGACTTTTAAACATACAAAACTCAAAACTTTTATAATATATACGTTAACTAAATTTACATGCGACATTACTCATGTATGACACAGTTTAGGTGACACTAAACTCCCAATTTCCCTCTGCCTACTTTGCCATGTGCGGGATACAGCTTGAAACTAAGAAAAAAAAACTAACTCAAACCGGAGGGTTAAAAGTGGTGATTATCGTGAAGCTTTTAGCATTCCCCAGTAAATTCAACATCTAAAGCTAAAATAAATCGTTCAATTAAAACCAGTGAGTGGTACCTGAAATTAACACGTTAAACAAACAAATTGTTCATTTTTATAATATTAGTATAAATTTAAAGAGATTTCTTAATAATTATTTATTTAAGTGTTTATTCAACATTACTTCAAATTTTATTTTTAACTATAGAGATTGTATAGATACTGTTACAGTACAATAACATTTATATTACTAGGAGCTTCATAGCGCCAACTACATTCATGTAATGAGCATGTATCAAAGACTTGTTCTTGGAACAACTTGTCTCTAGTAAGCGTACGATTATAATCTATAAACAAACAATGATTGTACGTTCAATTTCTAGTTAGGAGAATTATTTTCAATTCTACATTCTGACTGTCAGAGTGCGAGAACACGCTGCGTTGAATTACGCCATATATAGTACGCGATGTCTCGATTGTTGGATGGAAATACACTGTAATGAGTGACATAGCGTAACATTAATAAAAATTACCACTTTCCATGCTATAGCGAGGTAAATGATACTAGGCTACAATTTTTCCTTGTATTACAATGAATTTACTAGTTGTAAATATAGAATGTCTTGCAGTAAAGCTAAACGAAAGCTCTTGAAAGGTGGCGAATCGGCAATTATGCAATCCGTATCAATCGACCAAAAACGCTTTCCCTAAAAGCCCGATGGACGATTAGGTCAGCTGCAAGCATTTTCAAATAGTTTCCACTTAGGTTTATGTATTTTGAATTGTTTCTCTAGGTTTTCGTACCTGGAAAGGAAAAACGGAACCCTTATTGAATATGTCCGTTTCCATATGTTTATTTCTTTTATTTTCTGAAATCTAAAAAAACCTATATTTTAAATATCTTTTTATATTTTGTAAGATACAAAATACTAGTATTTCAATACATACAGTTTGACTGCTTGAAAATGAATTTTATCGAAAATTGTAATATTGTTTATTTAAGAATATTTAGTAAAAAAACAAAATTAAACTTTTTAATAAAAAACCCGGTCAAGTGCAAAATTGAGTCACTCATCGAATGTTCTGTATAAATTTCGCGTTTCAATATCAATTTTAGGATTGTAAATCAAAAGATTACAATGTTATAAGAGTTGACAAATTTAAGTTCCAGGGATATGCATTAGTTTCGTATGAAAAGCTTATATTTTGTAATTTTCTTGACTTGGGAGCTTGATTTATTTTGTGCTCTAAGCGATCGTAGATCTAAATATTTGGTAATAATTTCAGCTCAATACGTCAATGTGATTTCGAGATTAATGGTCCTGATAGTAAGGACTGTAACATGATAAAGGTTCCTTCTATTTTTTCTATTTGAAATGTGGTATCCTAAAAATAAATGCGTGTTGAGTAGCGGAATTTAACACCGCGCGTTGACTTGAGACCAGAGCGAAGAAATGAAAACATTAGATATTTAATTTGAAAATATTAAGTATCGCATTTCATTGAGTAGGGATCATACCAACAACCTGTTTCGTTTACAGTCACATGTATGGCTCATACACATATGTATTATATGCATATGATATGTAGTATTTTTTAAATTAATATGCATGACTCTGAGTCGTGAAACAATCATAGAAAAGTAATTCAAAGGAGAGGCTTAGTTTCCATGAATATTATTATTTATTTCACAGCACTTATGAGGAGATAAATCGAGATTGAGTTCCTTTTAACACGCACTATCTTGAAAATTAGGTGATAATTGGAAAATGGGAGTGTCTTAACACTAAATTGTCTTTATTCAATTTAAATATTCAAAGGTCTCCTGTTAAATAATAATCACTTGTTATTTCATTTCTACTTGATTTTTTCTATGCGGGATACAGTGTGAAACTAGTATTGTAATAAAATTCCGTCTTAACTTATCTATAGATATTTCCTGATAAGTGGCGGTACTTAACACCGTGTTTAGTAAGCAAATTCAAAAATAATGCAAATTTAACCTGCAGTCATAATGAATTGATAGTTAGACAACTGTTCTACTGAGTCGTATAATACATTGCAACATAAATGTAAAGCTGCTGTAGATAGCATATACTCGTAGACTAAGTAATGGCTGGATTAGACACTTATCGTATATTAAGTACATAAGTGCAAGCACCACTCTTGTATGTTAGTTCAAGATTATATGAAATATAAAGTACGGTAGTTCAATTCAGATTGGAGATTTAATTTCCTTGGTTTTGGTAACGAGGCAAAGCATGGTGATGAGTTTTGCCAGTCAACACGTAAAACGTTGAAAATTGGGCGGTACTTGGAGAAAGAGAGTGGGAATGTCCCAATCCAAGACACCTTCTGCCTACACTGCTATACACTGCGGAATACAGTGTGAAGCTAAAAGAAAAGGGATTGTCATATTAATTTATTTACCATCGTACACAGGATCTTTTTTTTCCTCTTCCTACCCCGCCATCCTGCCATGTGCAGGATGGAGAGGTGGGAAGAGTAAACCTGTGAATCTAATCTAGTGTTAGGACACTCCGATACTTTTCCCACTTTCCACCAAATTTAAGTCATTGCGTGTTGAGTGGCAGGAGCGATTCAACATCACGTATTGCCTTGGCACCAGAGTTAATTTTCTCCAATGGGAGATCGAACCCACAGACTGACCACAAACCCTATTTACAGTCGCACGCTTTTGGCCCTGCGCTATGACAGGCTAGTAATAATAATAATAATAATATTATGTACATCATATTAGTTTACTAAAGACCTTTATAAGCAAATGCCTAAAGCTATGACCTTCCAAATTTGAAGTCAACTTTGGTAACTTAGTTTTAGTTTTCTATTACTTTTGTAGACGCTTGTTATATGTTTATTGATTTCGATATTATATGTTGACATAGTTGAAGTACTTTTTATTTCATTATTTAATATAAGTTGGGATAGATTGATAGATTAGTCAGACAAGTCCAATAACGAGAATATTTCTCGTTGAATCCAACTCCAACAGTCGGCGGTCCAAATAATCTTATAACCTCAGTATCTTAAGACAAAAAAGAAAGATCTTTGATTAGAGTATGCCCGTAATTTAATACCGCAGTGAGATGTAGCAGTTACCTACGGGTATTATAAAAAAGCTCAGAGTCACACAAAGAGCAAAGGAGAAAGCAATACTTGGTGACCCTACGTGATAGAATAAAAAATGAGGGTAATCTAAGAAAAGAAATTCTACTCATATGGTTCTGAAAAGTGCTCAGTTGAAGCGTTAGTAACCGTGACAAAACCCAGGCAGCAAGAAGAAAGGGGCAGAAAGATTCTTAAGTGGTGGTTATGAACTTTACGACGTTATGTGGATAAGATCCCCACGGACAATCTGGCGAGAGGTATGGATATCCTTGGATTCAAGCATATGCCCAATAGCATATGCCTAACAGTAGCTAGGCGTCTGAATAGGCTGATGATGAAATGTAAAAGAATCATTAACAAAATATGTTCTGCTTTAATGTTTTAGTATCTTTTATTAACGCGTCTAGTACGATCTTGAGCTGGCATCAAGCCCATAACTCAATTACCACGAAAATATCAACTTACACTTTTAAAAATATTGAAAAAGCAAATTTACAAACTCGCAAATACATATGAATACAAAAATGAAAATTTCCAAGAACATTTCAGAATGCAATAAGCGATGTTATGTTAAATTACATAAAGGAATGGAAATGTTTCATTGTAATACAATTCAATACAACAACATTAGACGTTGTTACAATAATATAATGCTCGAAAACGCAATATATTCATGTGGAATAAATTTTGGAGATCGTCATGGCGTAAGGACGTAGCTGACTGTAAACGCGACGGTTTTAAGTTCCTCCATTTGACATTTAATATGAAAAAAAATAGATAATAGTGGGTAACTAGAATTTCTTTAGTCTTGTTATTAATGGGATTAAGCGTTAAAGCGCTTATACTATAACTTATGAACTTGTATTCTGGTAAAAGCCCTAGCACATAAGCTAACTTAGGTGTAATGTTTAACTTAGCATAAATGAAAAATCATTTTTTTTTTTCCGAATTTATTGATAAAATTTTAAATCACTTCTTAATTATTTTTTACTCCCTGATGATTTTACATTATTTATTCGCAAATTTTTGCATACTTTACCGCAAAGACTATGTTTTGTGTTGTTTGACAGTTAGGATAACTAAAAGAATAATGAAAACAAATGTTTTCATTATACTTTTAGTTGTCCTTGAAATAACTCATTCTATGTTTAAAATTGCAGTGAATAGACCATGCAGAAGTTGGCATGTAACCATGGAGCTCAGAATAAGCATAAAAATACCGTGCTAAATCCAATATGAACCTATAGCTACTTCGTCTAGCTAATAAAAAAGGTAAAAATTATATGTCGAACATCTAAGACCGTACAGTAGCTGTAACAAAATTGGAAATCACACAATAACACACATACAACGTAAAGCAAACAAAGTTTATAGTATTTCCTCTATTCGAGCATTCGTAAATAAGTAAATTGAAAATTTTATAAAGCAACAAGATTTATTCCCGAACTGCGCTCAGTAGGTTTTGTAAGAAGTCTGTCTGGATATTATTGTGAATCTTTCGTTTAGTCTAGATATGTAGTGTATGTATGAAATTGATAGCTGAAATAGGTATATGTGTTTGAGGCAATTGTGGCGTAGAGACACATATGCCATGGTCGTATATTCAATTTTCGCTTGGTGATGATTTTTTTTCCGCTTCGCCAATTAGCCGGAGTATGGAGGAATAGAAATTGCTAACATTATATAATTAAATAATATGTTACCAGATTACCTTTTGCTTAACCTGCTATATGCGGGATACAGTTTATAACAAATACCTTGAGATCTGATTCTTGCTGATCAGCAATGATCACATAGCTTTCTTCTTATATATTATTTTTTTTTAGATTCACATTG
The DNA here is from genome assembly GCA_018249855.1 of Eueides tales michaeli. Lineage (NCBI taxonomy): Eukaryota > Metazoa > Arthropoda > Insecta > Lepidoptera > Nymphalidae > Eueides > Eueides tales. The sequence continues at coordinate 3,078 of DWMZ01005495.1, read as the reverse complement.
TATCCTGCGCCGCAATTTGGGAACTTAGCCTCATTACCAAAGCGGGGTAATGATAATATTAAATAGTTTGCTGCCACAATTGGAACCTATAATCTATTGCATTTTCAGTCACATCCTTGCCCCTGAGCCACGATAGGCCCCTTAACGAAACGAATTTAATAAATAATTAATAACGTCCTAAAAGTCAAAATTAGAGCCAATTATACATAATTGTTACGTATGAACCCAAATTTTGTGTTTAAGCCGAGACGTGGCCCGCAAAATATATAAAAGGTATGCTAATCTGACATTGATGGATTGTTCACTTTGAGACTGTCATGGCTGATGGTTGTGATGTATAAAACAATTTTAGTGTACATTATGTTTATGTTTATTTTTTTTATAATTATGTGCGAGTAATTACTAACTATTTAATGTCTAACCTCCGACGAATATAACAGAGTGTATGGTGTGTGTGTGAGTGGGTGTGTGTGTATATGTGTGTGTGTATCGATCTATGGCATCGTTCATCTACTTAAAGGATGAACGGATTTTGATTAAGTTTTTATGTTTGAAAGGCAACTAACTTAATGAGAGAGAGAGAATTTGTTTTTTGTAAATTATCAGGTAATTTGTAATTGTTTGTATATTTTTTGAGCTTTGTGTGAGCCACTTAAATTATTTTACTAATATTGAATATAGTATTTCTGGGTTCGATCCCCAATCAAGCAAATGAAATATGTAATATTTTCTTTTCCTCACTCTGATAACTAACCAAAGCACCAAAGCACAACCAAGCAAAAACCAATGGGCAATTGCGTTAAGTTACGAAACTCAACACGCAATGCTTTCACAATTTGAAAAAAAATGATAGACGGAAATATTTTAATAGGAACACAGTGTCTTTATACTAGGTTCCCAAGTACCCTCTGTCTACCCTGCTATATGCGGGATACAGCATGAAGTTAAAAAAATGAAAATAGTTCATAATAATGAAACAGTAAAAACGGCCACATAAAGTAAAACCTTAGTTCATCAGTTCATAGACAAGTTAACTAAAATTAAAAAGTTTGTCTAATTACTATTGCGCAGAACTTCTGTGCGAATGTTATTAGTGAATTTCAAAGGCAGGTACAGATTGAGTTTAAAAGTTGCCCATTTAAAGAAATTTTCTTATATAGTTTATGGACGTTACTTATTAGGGCTAGTTGTGGTTTAGGGGCACAAGCATAAGTAGGTAAGCGCGACAGGTTGTGGGTTAGATACCCGATTTCCTGATTCGGAGAAATATAATATTTTCTTTTCCTCACCCTAGTAAATGATGCAAGACGTTGGATTCCTAAACTAAACACAGAATGCCTTCAGAATTTGGCAGTAAATGGAAAATGGTGGTGCAGATTACCACTGTCTACCCTATTATTGCTACTGCGGGATATAGCGTGAATATTAAAAATGATTACTTATTTAGTTAAGACAAAGCAAAAATACAACAACACCCCAGTTTTGGTATCAGACGAAACAAACAGCCCTTCACAAATAAAATCTTCGAAACAAATCTTCTTTTCATAAAATCTTTTTTAGGTTGACTATGATGTATGAAACTTGGTTAGTTACCCTTGGAGTAGAAAATACGTGTTTATTCATTGTTTTTAAGGTATATATTATTTGGATTTTATAGGTTTTGTTGGTGTTGAAGCAAAAGGACAACATCTGGACGACTATTTTTAACATTTACATCACATTTAAGAAAGAAAAGTATGTTCTTTTTAATAAATAATTTATTTGTTTAAGTTCGCTACTTTTAAAATTGATTTTTTCTTAGATTTACGCTGTATCCCGCACATGGGAAGCTAGGGAGGGGGAACATGGGAACCTAACCTGGTGTTAGACACTCTGTTCCGTTCTGCACTTCAAAATTGTAATGATTATTTTGTATTAATATTATTTCCTTACTTCGCACGAGAAAGCGTGGCGTTAAGTTCAGAAAAACAAACAATGTCACTTATTTGTTAAATTATTACATTATTTTACAAAAGTGTAACAATTTCAATTAAAACGCATTATTAAAACATTTCAACTTTTCTTCTGCCTTTGAAATGTCTTAATAATGACATTTTCTAGGTTAGACGGTAATCAACTGAATTAAAAATGTGAAAGAATCTTTTCACCTCTAAGCCCACATAATGGGTGTTTACATTTCATACTATTTCATTTCTATTTGCTCGGTTGCGTTATAAGTCGGAACTGGCAGCTTTTTTGTCGTTTTAGTTTTGTTTCATATAATTTACTATGGTTGTGTTGAGGCCTGCTAGAGGCATAGTTGTTAATGCAATATGTTGTGAGTTCAATCCCCACTACTTACTTTGCTGTAACCAGGGTAAGCGCGGCGCTGAATTCCGTCACATAATACGCAATGTACCAATGTAGCGGAAAATGGAGAATGGAACGGAGTGTCTTAACACTAGAATTCAAATTTCCCTCTATCTACTGTTATGTACGAGACACAGCGACAAAAAGAGCAACTTTAGAGTTTTTTGCAGGCTTTTCTCAGCAGAACTGCCTTCTGAGCCGGTGGTAGCCTTTTGTTCATTTGACCATTAAAAGTTGCTAATGATAGTCTATTTTAATAAAAAATATTTCGAAATTTAATTTGAATTTAAACCTGTAATTATAACTCAGGTTCTTCTCCTGGATTTTGTTTGTATTGTGTTTATATTTTCATATATTTTTTCTGTTGCAGTGGATTATTCTACACCATTTTGGGCTCACTGCTGGACATTAGCGGTCTCCGAGGACTCTCTCTCATGGTTTCCGGCGACATTTAACCAGATTGACACAGGTAATCTCTCAAAACAGTTTTTCGCGTCAAGTTACAAATAATTGGTATTCCCTACGGGTATATTATATCCTACTTTGTTCTTCATATTCGTATTGTGCCACACTCCGTAGTATTATTTTTGAATTATTTATTTAGTTTATCCAGCAAGAAACTTACGTTCCAGTCAAAAATAATCATTTACGGAGATGAACGTATTATATGCCACATGTCTTTAGGCGTTTCTCGGGTCACTAGAGCGAGATTTCCAAACATCTCGACCA
>DWMZ01005494.1:0-10907 GCA_018249855.1 Eueides tales michaeli | reverse complement strand
TCATGATATATTCACATTATTTTCCATTGTATTGTAATTACAAAATACAGATTAAAAAATACAGATAAAGAACACGCACAGACATTAAAAATTATTACAGAATAAGGCCGTTTTCCAGATTGTACTGATAGCGCCCATAACGTACAGACGTGCGGTATAACTCGTATGTCTATAACGTCACATGGGACTTGACTAGTGCTTACAGTACTGACAGGTCGGAGCGTTAGCATCTTGAGCATTGATGTTATTTTGACGTTCCTCGTCAATGTCACTATCGTCACTTTTCTCGATTGCCTTGAAATACAAGCATTTTACCATCTTCATCGGCTACGCCATATACTCCACTCATGTTTACATTAAAAAATTCTATGTTCTGTTATGTTTAACTTGTTCAATTCGTAAGCATACTCACAAGAGGACTGAATTATTAATATAGCTGACAGATGTTGGCGCGACCTCACTTTAGCAGTTGAAACGTCATTATTACTGTTTTTGCAATGGAGAATATTACTAGGTATGCCAATTCGCATTTTGTCTCAGTAAAGCCTATATATATATACAAATACACTCGTTTATTGTAGTAGTCAAAATACCTACCTAAGTTTTGATTTTATAGGCATTCAGTTTCGAAAAATATCGAGTCCCGCTAACAATCACGTGACCGCTTTTGACGTCATTTCACAACGCGCTGCGCCCCGATTAGTATCAACTTATCAAGTCGCCAACGGCTATAGTAGGTGTAACAGCTTGCACATTTTTCCTGCTGATGTAAAATCAATGAAAACGCAATCAATCCGGTTAGAAATTGTTTCATTATAAGATGAAAATAATTATTATTACTTATGTACCTACATAAAATATGATCACTATACTTACGCCAAAATGGTCTTTACAACAATAAACTGTACTTTTATCCATTTTTATTTGCATTTGGACGTCCTTTAGAAACTATAATACACAACTTTTGTTTATTACATTTAAGCACAACACAGAATTTCCTAATATTTGGATTGGACATTTTTAAAAGTATCTAGGTAATTTCGACGGACGGGCGCGCATCCTCTAGCGGATTGAGTGAAGCAGACTGAGCGTGTTGTATGATGACGTCACTCCTTCACCGCCAGCCCGCGTCTTTCGGTTACTACTTGTTTTACTTCTAACTCGGAAACAAATTGACGAATTGAAGTAATTCTTTCACAAAATAATAATCGTAATTAGTTAACATTCTCCATTCGGAAAACGACCATATTTTACTATTGCTTTTTCGTTTCAACGACTTTCAAATCATAACGATGCTTAAGTAGTTTAAATTCTAAAATATAATAATATTTTTAAGCGTATCTTGATGTATATTATATCTTTCCTGAAATTTTAATCTGATACTGTCTCATTGTACCAATAAAAAGCAAGGCATTAAGTTAAGTTATGCATATTGTTACACGGATGGCGTAACTTATACGTACATTATGCCAAAGAGTAACATAAATATACTGAGAAAGAGTGCCCTCTTGCTTGGTTTTTTTGATGAAAAATAGAAATCACATTGGCATCTGCAAAATGAATCCAAACCCATATACTCAAACAAACACACACGACTCGCTCTCATACAAATCTTTATATTATTTACTTGCATGTAGCATAGGTATGTGAAATGAAACAAAAGAAATTATTATCATTTTTTATTTTATAACATGTTTCTTATAATAGTTTTGGGCTCTCACTTTTGAATCATCATCACCATCTTTAAAAGCAAATTTTACATTCAAAATAGATTATATTAATCTACACAGTAATGATAATAAGTAAAAATAAGTATATTTTTAAAGATATTTCAAATCAGTAAAATATTTTGTGATATTTTTTATGTTAAAACAAATGGAAGGGAAACAAATATCATATCAACCAACTACATCTGTAACTGATTATATACATTTTTAATACTCTTTTTATGCAGAACATTTTTCTTTCAAAAATTTCTGCAATATGTTGTATGAATGTGAAAACAATGTTCTTTTATTACGTTTTAATTGATTTGTTCTTAATTTGGTTCCGGTTGTTTATATTAATTATTCTATTGTTACATTTTTTACACAACATTTCTTTGATCTAAATCATATTTTAATACAAAATAGACAAATAATTTTATATTACAATTAGTATGACACAGTTTAAAATTACACAGAAAAGAAAATAGTATCTATTAGCTAAACATAAAAATATTCCTTAATACAACATCCTTCTGCAATATATCATAACACGAGGCGAAATCACTACACTAAGGCGGAAGAGAATAAACCTCGGCTTGACGCACTTTCTAATACAAACTAACTAAAATGCAATTGTAACAAAAAAGAAGAAATCGACAAACACTCATACGCACAGAGAGTAGCCACCATTTTGTAATTTGACAATTTACTCTTCCTTCTTCGACCTTTTGTGTGGTCTTGCCACTTCGATAGCACTTAGTTGCCAGAACAAAAAAATATTTGTAAAATTGTTTCGGAATCAATTAGTAGATGTTGTTTCAAAAGATTTCAATCTATTAGTATGGAAGTGTCCCCCCCCCTGCATTATGCCTTGTGTGTTGGCACTTGTCAATGTCACCGACGAAATCCAATTTATATTTATATTTCGTCTGTGTATATTGAATATTCTATGTTGCATGAGTTTATTGCGGTAGACGACAGTTAGTATTGATTTTCGCGTAATTGATAATGGAACCAAATCCTGTAATTATTGCTGCTACAGCAAAACAAACTGCATCGGTATAATTCCTATAATAAGCAATTTTAACACTGCAAGTATTGTAAATAGTATTTAAACATATTTTTTACTGTTACAGCTGATATTTTTGCATGGGCTCGGTGATACGGGGTAAGATAATGTGATAAAGAACTTTTTTAAAAATCATATATGTATATAATATTTCAAATTTTATTAATATGTTTATAGACATGGCTGGGCGAGCACTATTGCAGCTATTAGAGGAGCTCACGTTAAAGTGATTTGCCCGACCGCATCAACTATGCCAGTGACTCTGAATGCTGGATTTCGGATGCCTTCCTGGTTTGATTTGAGAACATTAGATGCTACAGCTCCAGAAGATGAAGAGGGTATTGTTCGAGCTACAAATCTTGTTCATGGGCTAATAGCTGATGAAATCAAAGTAAATATTTAAATTACTTTTATTTAATGTTTTTCCTCTTTAACAACAAATGTGTATTCATATGTAATCACACATGAAATAATTTTATTAAAATAATATTAAGAGTAATAAAATGAATGTGTTTGTGTTATTAATTTCTAGAGCTCAACATGTAATACTTAAAATTCTATGGAAAGTGGGAAGAAGAAGGTATTAATGGGAAGAGAATCTTAACACTAGGGTCCATCTACATAGATGCTACATACATACATGCTGTGTGCCATATACAGCATAAGCTAAAAAGAAAACAGTTGATTTTTATACATTTTTGATTTATTGCATTTTATATTCTTATTTAAAATATTATCAATTTTAGGGTGGTATTCCTGCTAGTCGAATTTTGTTAGGTGGATTTTCTCAAGGAGGGGCCTTAGCTGTGCATGCAGCTCTTACATATCCTGATCCACTGGCTGGAGTCATGTGCTTATCCTGTTGGTTACCAAGACATGCTCATTTTCCTGGTGCAGTTAAAGCACCAAAAGATCTTCCAGTAAGTTACTAATTTCTTTATATATATCAAATAACTTCTAAGTCAACCAAAAATAACTGTAAGCATAAATAAAAATCATGTATAATATTTCAACTAGTAATGATGCTGACATTAGTGCAATCAATCAAATTAATAGTTCTTTATTTTTTAAAGAAATATGTTTTATATATATTATTTTTTATTTTTAAAAGATTGACTTTGAAAGTCAAATAAAATAAGGCTTATTTTGAGAGAGTATTTAAAATTTATATACAGTAAATGTTTAAAAATATATATTATTATACTATTTATGTATGTATAGATTATTTTATTGTTATTACTGCTGTAGAGTCATGATAAATATCCCTAATATGAATTTAATTTCTCTAAGCTAAATATATTTGAAACAAATCATCATATGTACCATATGCAATTAAGGAAAATTAATATAAAAATATAATATGATATTGTAATAAAACATTTGTTATATGAGGGATTGTTACTAAACTCCATAGGCCAAGATTCTTCTTTATTTCTCTTACTTTTTATAATTCTTGCCAAAAATTATGCCACTGAAAAAATATAAAATACCAACTGCAAAAAATCTTTTGCTGTTAATCAATTATAAACAGGTATGTATAGAAAAAATAATAAAGGCTATATAAACAAATGAAAACTAAAAACCCTGAGGGCTGTCATAGGGCATAAGCATGTGACTGTTAATGTGATAAATTGTGGGTGCTATCAAAATATTTCATTTCCTATATATATTATATACACACAGGAAATTAAATATTTTGATTTTCTTTGCTCTGGTAACAGGGAAAAACACAACATTCAGTTTTATCACTCAATGCATTGCCTCAAATTCAGCCGTAAGTTGAGAACAGAATGAACACTAGGTTTCCAAGATTCCTCTGCCTATCCTGCCATGTGCGGAAAACAGTGTGAACCTGTAAAAACTAAAACCAAACAAACTACTAGTTGTAAAAAAACTTTCCCTGTAATATATGTCTACCCATATTATTATTTTAATTGAGTTATATTTCAAACAAGTGCGCTGTATTAAATTATAATATACTGTTTGATAATTGAAATGATAAATGTAAAATTTAACATATCGGCTCTTTTCAAGTGAAATATAATTTGAATAATTACTTATATTGTTATTTTTAAAAGTACAAAGATATTAATAAGTTTCAAAAACATTTAAATTTATTTAAATTGATTAAAACATGTAATAATAAGTAGTTGAGTGCATATAATCATGTTTATATTATCATTCTAAATATAAATAATTTGATTCCTTAGCTACATTTTAAATTTTAAACAGTATGATGATTTTAGGTTCAGTGCCACATTAAGAGGATGTTTTATATTGTACAAAGCAGTCTTAGATTTGAACAATAGGGAATATGCATAACATTTTAATTGATTTAATTTTTTTTTCTCTCAACACAAAAGTAATTCGGATTGGTAAATAAGTCGAGCAAGTTAAATAATAATTAAATAAATGTGGTCCCATTGACTGACCATAAATTAATCATTTTTAGTTTGTTTTCAATAAGAAGTTATTATAAATATTAAATTTTGAAGACATATACAAATTTGAACGAAGTAGGATTTGAACCCGCGCCCCTTGGAAACCGTCCAAGCGCTCTGACCAACTAAGCCATTCGTTCTTACCAAGCTCCGTCGAAATTCTTATATGCTTGTTACAACTTCTTTATGTTGTAAGCATCTCTGTAGGAGGAAGATTTTGCTTGGTTGTTTGTTTGCTTCGTTGTTGTATTTATCTTTCCTAATTGTGGATTAACATAGTAAGGAAGTTATTACTTTGTTTGTTTAATGATTTTAATTTATTAATCTTTTAATCAATTATGATAGCAGAGTAAAAGTTATTTCAATTGCTTTTGACTTTCGCTGATAAATTTGTTGTGTACTAAACACAATTTTCATATCATCATTTGGCCGAGATATCTTATGTTTTCAAACTCGACGACTACTTGTCTAACATATGTGTTACCTATAATATATAATAATTTTGCAATTTTGCTTGTTTGACAATAATTAATTGGTTTGTACACTTTCTAATAAAAAATGAAAACCAAAAGAAATATATTTTAATAACTTATCTTTTATCATCTGTAGAATTATAAGGACAGGATTTGAAAATTTTTATACGTTTTAGTATTTTTCTTTCCTAAGTGTTGAATAACACTTTAAAAATAGTAAAAATATTTAATAATTAGCATTCTCTCTTGCCAAACGTTAATTCTAAGAAATAATACTTTAATACATTAATTCTAATAATAAAACTTTAATAATCAAAATATGAGAAATAATAAATTATACTTTTGGCCAAAAGAAACTCAATTCTAGATTGCTTCGCTTCTTTCTTCTTGCTATCATAGAGGTCTTGGTAACATTGATTTTGTTATTAACATTAAAACTTCTCATAAAATTAGGATCATTTTCTTTAAAAAAAATCATGGCATTCAATACGGACATTGATCTCGCGACGAGTGAATTCTCCTAAGCCGGAATCGAAACAATTGACGTACGTTATAGGAACACTGTTGTTCGACGTAACTCGAAACGACGTAAGTCGCAGGACTGCCTGTATTAAATTTTCAAATATATATAAGCCAAGCTTAAATGTTTCTTATAGATGATTTAGAAGAAAAGTTACATCCTTAACTCTATTAAATTATGTTAAATACCTTACCTTAATTACAAATATTAAAAAGTATATAACACCTATCTCCTAACAAATCGATATGATAAATAGAATTTATTTAAAATTATGACATATTTTATTATATTTCTTACTGATCATGATATTTCTAAACTTATAAAGTATACAGGAATGTTGAACTTACTTTACGTAATGTATTGGTGAAAAAAGATAAGTTATTAATTTATATTTTTTTGGTTTTCATTTTTTATTAGAAAGTGTACACACCAATTAATTGTTGTCAAACAAGCCAAACAGCTAAATTATATTATAGGTAACACCTATGTTAGATAAGTAATCGTCGAGTTTGAAATCATAATAGAAGATATGAATAATTGTGTTTAGTACACAACAAATTTATCAGCGAAAGTCAAAAGCAATAGAAATAACTTTTACTCTACTATAATTAATGATTAAAAAATTAATAAATTAAAATCAATAAAAAAACAAAGTAATAACTTCTTCACTATTTTTAAAGTGTTATTGGACAGTTTCCAAGAGGCGCGGGCTTAAATCCTGCTTCGTTCAAAATTTTTATACGTTTTTAAATTTAGTATTTTTCTTTCCTAAGTGTGGAATGAGGCTTTAAAAATTGTAAAAGTTTTATTACTATTATTATTGAAATGAATAACACAAAAAAAACAAATAACTATCAATTTTATAAGTACATATATAAATGTAAATCTTTTGCAATAAAGGCAGTTTTTTGTTTATTTTGAGTCTGTGTGGAACCTAACCCTTGAGTTTTACATGTAAACGTATGAAAAAATATGTCTCGGCTTACGTCATTTCGCTTTACGCCGCGTATTTCGAGAACCTAACATGCCGTTAGTACGAGGACTGCCTGTACTAACTTTGCATATTTGAAAAGGTATTGTCATTATGTAAACGGAATGCTATTTTTAAATCATATTAACATAACAAAAGGAAGGGCAGGCATAGATATTGTACTCAAGAAATTGCATATTAAGTAAATAAATAAACATTTTTAGCCGCCGACGCAAATGAAGGGCTGTTATAAGTTTGACCTGTGTCTGTCTCTGGCATTGTAGGCCCTGAATAAATCAATTTGAGTGCGTTTCTTTAAAATTTAAAGCCATAGTAACTGTGGTGGTTCTTAGATCGACTTTATGTTAAACAGATTACCAATTTAAGAGCTACAAACGGGAGTTTTAAATTTTAAGTTAAAATAAATAATATATACCTTATAGCTTAATTAAAATTTTAAATTTTGTTTGCATGTTTTGTTTTTTTATGTCTGTGGTGGCTTACATTTATGCACCTTTAACTATTTCAGTTTTTTTTTATTTGTGAATACATATTTTACATGTAAATTAAAATAAATACACAAAAGGAGTGCGCAGACCGCTAGTACCTAAATTAAGGTAGTGTGACCGAAGATAGCTCGCTTCCCTACATGGCCCACTTTATAAAAAAAGATAGATTACTCTATCAAAACCATTTCAGATTTGGCAGGCATATGTGACAGTGACCGTAGACAAAATTGCATGTGTTTTTTATTGCAAACGCGATGCCATTTAAAAAAAACATGACAGCTCATTGTGTCGTGACAAGACTGTGTCACGACACAATGAGCTTGATAACGTCCAACGAGTAAACTTATTTAAAAATTATTAAAATTAGAGAAATTACGGGTATTTTAACTGATGCGATTTCATATTAAACTCACGTAACATTAATCTGTAAATTATATTAATGAACCGTTAACAGATAATTTTCCTATTATGGCCCACTTACTTGTTTTCTTAACATGGCCCGGGCTTCCTTGGCTTAACTAAAGAGGATCAGGAACTATCTATATGCCCAGATTGCAAGTAACGGTCTTATTAATCAAACAAAGCTTGATTAAATATAACACTTATAATTTTATAACGAATCCATGAGACTGAATTACTTATTGAATAAAGTAGATTAATTAAATTTTTTAGTACCGCCTAAAAGAGCCCACGTAGAAAATGTAAAAAATGTGGCAGAGAAAAGAACTGATTTAATTTTACTTTATTACAAATTATTTCGCTTGATCTCTACAACTGTGATAGCAATTTTTAGTTTGGGTAGTTTTAAGATGGCCCAAAACCAAATTTTGAGTTAGTTTATTACTTTTTATTGATAAAATTTAAATAAGACTTGATTTTGTGACAGATTCTAGAGAGTAATAAAAATAAAAGTAGTTTATTTTTCAATTAAAATGCTAGAAGAGACGTATATTTTATATTATGTTGAATTCTCAAAGGAATAAATTACACTTTTATCAATGGTGTTCTTTTATGTATCTTAATCGAATGATTTTAAATGGTTTTGAAAATTAAGTGGGCCATCATCGGCGTCTATACCTTAGTATAGTACGAAATAAAAGTTAAAATTATAAAAAATGTTCCGTTTTCAGATATTCCAAGCACATGGAGACTGTGACCCCGTTGTGCCTTTCAAATGGGGACAAATGACTGCATCGTTTTTAAAGACATTCATGAAAAATATTGAATTCAACACATATCAGGGCTTAACACATAGTTCTTCAGAAGCTGAGCTCAAGGACATGAAAGCATTTATAGAGAAAACTTTACCCGCTGTTAAATAAATATTCAAAATATTAAGAAAGTCTCGTGCTTATAGATGTCTATTTTATTTATATAAAGTAAAAACTGTAGTTTACATTATTTTATAAATAATGCACGCCCAAACTTGAAGCCGTTGAAATGTTATTATTTTGTCATAAATAGTTTAATAACTTAATTTTTGTTTACCAAATATTGTATTTAAGGCAAAGTATGAAATAAAATGTTAAAATCATATTATATGTATATTTAATCTAGAGAAACGAGATTTTAATTCCACGGTGGTACAGCATTCTGACTGAAATAAAATAATTATAACGTTATTAATAAAAAGACCGTCTCACCAATGTGTCAAAGTTATCTTTAATATTATAAAACAGAAAAAAAACTGTCTGAATTTTTATGTTACATATAAGCTATAAAGGGAGCTTAAAATAACTATTAGAACACAACAAGGCCACAGTCACGTCAAAGTGTTTTGGGTCGAATATTGAATCTCAGCCAATCTGCAGTTAAAAGAATTTCAATTATTGCATTACAATGCATGGCCTCACGTCGCGCGTATTTGGATGTAGTAGGTACATTGAAGAGGTCGATATGGTTATGCAATGGCCAGCAAGGACTACTAATCTCAATCTCATAAAACACTAAATACTAATCTAAATCTGTGACACTAAAACAAAAGGATAGACCACAAGATTCCGTTACCACAACCCTAGTAGAACTAAACCGGCGTTACGGAACAATGGGGCCTTATATCTCAAGGAATCATTTCAGTTCTTATAAGATCGTTAAGAAGCAGAATGCAGTTACAATAAGAGCAACAGGAAGCATACACAATATTAATTTAAGATATATCGTCCTTAGGCAAAGGACTAAAATTACAGAATGAAGCACATAGGTCTATTTCGTATAAGCAAATGTTTTAAGTGGATAAAGAATGATAGGTATATTGCTTAAAACGGGTTCAAAATTATTACAAAAACAACGCAACAAATGTGATTTTACTGTTGTCAAATACTTTATAAATAAATAACTGAACCAAATGAAGTAAAGTGTCTATAGGTTTTGTCAACATAAGAAGTTTTTATTCAAAATAAGAAGTTACAAGCTTCATTTTTTGAACGTCAAACAATTTATCACCAGTTCATTAAAGTTACTGCCTCAGACCTGTGAAGAACCGGTGAAAAAAACTCAGCGGGACGTCTTTTTTTAATCAAATCTTTACATCATATTATTATGATTAACAATGATACATTTGAAACAGCCTGTAGCGAGCATTTTATTCCCAAGCGTGTTATCATTTACAAAATCGTTAATTTTGTAATAATCTTTAACACACAACGTCTTTTCACAACTTTTTTAAGTTGTGAAAGATGTTTGTATGTTAAAGATTATGTAGGTTTCTTTGTGAAATAGAAATTTCTTGGACGTTTTCTGGGATCCTATTATAAAAGCGTACACCCTCACCCTGTCCCATAAAAAAATTACGGACTTGATGCGATCGAGTTACAGACGCACTAAGTTTAAGCCTATTTCTTGTAATTATATTACGTACATCACCGATTTTAGTAGATTTACTCATATTTTTTTAACATACATAACATTTTCAAAAATGTATCGAGATGCAACGGTCAACATGTTAATTTCTTTAAACTTTTCCCTTCAAGAATCCTTAGGGCCTAAGTTATAGATTGCGCTAAGTCGTTTCTGCAAGACAAAGATTGAAATAATACAGGCTGCATTACTCCAAAGGAGAAGAAATATGGGAGTCCCACAGGGGTCTATTGTTTGTCCTTTTCTCTTTTTAATATATATATATATATATATATATATATATATATATATATATATATATATATATATATATATATATATATATATATATATATATATATATATATATATATATATATATAT
>DWMZ01005493.1:0-10908 GCA_018249855.1 Eueides tales michaeli | reverse complement strand
TTTAAATGACGTTTTCCTTAAATCTTCTGTTTTGCGATGAATTCTGATTTTTCGATCATTAAATATGATTTAACTCGGCATTTGTTATTGTATTTTGTCACGATTCGGTATTATTGTGAAGATGGTAAAAGGGATTATAAATTATATGGTTTGTTTATTAACATTCTATACTTTTTTTATTCAGCTTCACGCTGTATCCCGCGTATGGTAGGGCAGGCAAAGGAAATTTGGAAACCTAGTTAGTGTTAAGACACTCCAGTCCGTGTGAGGCTTTTTGCCAAATTTGAGGCATTTGCGTAAAGTGGGGTTTTTTGCCAAATTTGAGGCATTTGCGTAAAGTGGGGCTTTTTGCCAAATTTGAGGCATTTGCGTCAAGTGGGGCTTTTTGCCAAATTTGAGGCATTTGCGTCAAGTGGGGCTTTTTGCCAAATTTGAGGCATTTGCGTATTGAGTGGCGGTACCGCGCTTTGATATCGAAACGAAGAATTGAAAATATTTAATATTTCATATCCTCGAATGAGGATTGCATTTAAATTGCTTCAATGTCCTAAATGTTGAATTAATGTACTGTATTTTAATACTTATTTATTAATAGATTTCTTTTAGTCTTGAGATATTATATGTTAAATTTTCCTGATCGGGCATAGAACCCCCAACCTCAATATAAAATAATATATTATACAAAATGATTCAAAATTGCAAACAAAATTCACACGAAAAATATATGCTCGATCACGTTTATACCATAGTACGTCCACAGCAACTAAAATATTTTAGATGTAATCGGTATCGTACCGCTATTGTCTTCAAAAGAAAGCCAGGAGGAAGCTACGAATCTAATTAACATTTTAAATGTGAATCAATTATGGCCCTTACCAAGTTCTTTATGTTTTCTTGTTATTTTATATACGTGAAAATTAAAATATTTCTTTTTTAATAGAAACTATAGCACCTGTTACCAAGTAGTAAATCTCTCCGTTCTTTACCTTTCTATTTAACTTTTAAGAAATTGCTGTTAGGTTGCGTAAATTAACGCTGCGCTTGACAAAGGTGACAATCTGAATCGGAGATGTAAAAAACAAATTTAAAATACATTTTCGAATGGACATTGAACATCAGACAACATTTTTTTTGTGACTTAAAATATTTCTATACTGTAAAGTTTATTTACATATATTATTAAATGCCAATATTATATTAATTCATTTATATAAAATAAATATTCAGATTTCATAAAATAGAATGATAATATCAATTTCATATAGGATTATCGTAATATTAATTATTATACGTATTGAAATACTATTTATTTTTGTGAAGCCTGTCGTGGTGCAGGACGAACGTGCAAGCGTGTGACTGTCAATGTGACAGGTTGTTAGTTCAATCTCCACTCGAGGAAATGAAATATTTAATACGTTTATTTCATCGCTCTGGTAACAAGGCAAAGCGTGGCGTTCAGTTCAGCTACTCGAAATACATACTCAACGGCGAAAATTGAGAATTGGAACAGAGTGTCTTAACACTAGGCTCTCAAGTTCCCCCTGCTTACCCTGACTTATAGCGTGAAGTTAAAAAAGAATATATATATTTGGCCAATGAAATATAAATTGATTGTTCAAAATATAGTTACCGTTCGAAATCCATTGGTACCGTACCAATATTTATTCAGCCAATTATGCGTGCGAAGGCTTTAATTCAGCAAATAATGCCGCCTTGTATACGATAATCGACTTAAGTTGTTTTCACAAAGGTTTTATTATTGAATTTGATAAATTATTTAAAATTTACAATTAATCAGAAAATAAAGACCGTTGTGGCGCAGTGGGATAGTATTTAACTGTTGATATGAGGTTCTGGATTCGATAATTATCAGGGAAATATTTATATTTTTTTTATATCAAACATGCCATGTCGCGAAATTTGATAGTGCGTGGGGAACTGAATACTTGCTAATCGGGAATCTGAGGCTGTATTATTGTGAAAGAAGAAAAAATGTTTAATATATTCTTAACGTACCTTCAAATGCTTTTGACACTCATTTTGTTGATATCAGATATGATTATTTAATTAAAATAAGAAAATATATATTTTAAATAAAACTTAAGTAATATGTATTTAAATATGTGATTTCATATGAAATTTCAGGGCTCATGCAGCAGACATTTAATGTATATGTAAAAGATTTTTTTTTTTACGCTTAAAATAATTTATTCACATATTAATCTATACTAATATTAAGGCCTGTCGTGGCACAGGAGCATAGGCGTACAATTGTATACACGATTGTTATTGGGTATGATTTTCATTCTGAGGAAATGAAATATTTATTATTTTTCTTTTGCTCGCTCTAGTAAAAACGTGACGTTGAATTCCGTCTTTCAAAACGTCCGACGTTCCGGAACGGAAGTGTCTTCTTCTAATACGTAGGTTCCTGCGTAGGTTCCCGCGTAGATTCCTAAGTTTTTTCTGCCTACTCTGGTATGTGCGAGATATAGCTTTATTAATATAGATTTAAACTGGACTTAAAAGCTTCAATTTGGTGTAAAAGCCACTATGACATTTTTTTAAAGTTATACCAGTAACTAGTTATAGAAAAAAGTCCATGTAAACACATCTCAATCGAGATGCATCGACGTTTGATCAAGTTATACATTATTAATGAATACCGCCTATAATTATGGTCTTGCACAGATTTATAGCTTCAGGCGTTTGGCGTTTAAGGCGTTTCTAAGAAAGGCGTGCAAGATTGAAACATCCGATTTTGTATTGTAACTCTTAATATCGATGTTTTTTTTCTCTAAATAATAATCATAAAATTTGTTATTATGTCTGTTTGTTGTCATAGTGCATTTGAATATCGTTGCTTCAATTTTTTTAATTGATGCTTTTTCATAGTCATATATTCTTTAATTATAACAAATCTATATATCTAATATCTTATTTATGAATGAATGAAATATGGTCGTTTATGAAGGAAATATGGTCTGTGCATTTGTGCATTTGTACGCGCTAATCTCGGAAACGGCTAGCCAGATTTAAATGCTGTTATGAACTTTATTTAGGAGACTTTCCTTTAATATTTAATGTTTGTTTTATTCAAATAAATAAAGTAAATGTTAATTTTAGTTTTCAATATTTTAAAAGTGATAATGTAATTAGAACAAGAATCTGTTAAAATCAGTAAATAAAACAATGATATACAAAATTCCTATATATTATAAGTTTTATTTATTTTACTTTTTGCAGCTTCACGCTTATCCCGTATATACATAGTAGGGTTGATAGAGAAAACCTGGTATTAAGACTCTCCATTCTTTGACATTTTCGGAACGTGGCGGACCTAAACGCCGCGCCGTGCCTTTTTGCCTAAACTAAAATCTCAAAGATATAAATAAATAACTGAAATTTGATCTCTTATTTCTTTTACATATGGGGAGGAAGGTGGTATTAAAATTACGGTTTGAGAATTCATTTACTTCTCATACAGAACTTATAATTTAATTACTGAGAAAAATCAATAATACAATATTTTAATCGTATTTCCGACCAGCTCAGCTTATATATAATATTTTTGGTAGTAACACAAATTGTTTATTGATGACTGTTATTTTACTATGAGACTGACATCGCTGCATCCAACCAACCACTTAATTAAAAAACCGTACGATACAAAAAGGCACGGCTGATTAAAGCCTGTGACGTAAAATTAAAGAAACGAATACTGGTATATAAATAAATTTAATATAAAAAATATTTTTAACATTTTAACATTCTATACTTAGGAAATAAAAATTTGATCGTAGGAGGTGTTTGAACACGTGTCTCCTGGAAACTGTATAAGGATATTCGCAGATTCGAATTCCGTTACGTTCAAATAAGTATAAAAAAACATAACGTATCACTTTGTATTAAGAATATCGTAAGGCAGCGGTTCAGCGTCTCATTGTACATGCAATATTAGTAATTTTTTAATAAATAAAAAAAGGATAAAGCGCGGCGTTACGAAATATCGAACGTCGAGTTACGCCACTCAATGTCTCAAATACTTGACGGGGGTAAATAAGGTTGGTAACAGAGCGTTGGAACTTTAGGTTCCCTCTACTTACCTGCTCACTATCGCGTGAAATTAATAAAGAATAGAGAAATTACAAAATAAAAAAACATACGACATGTTTATCTATGTGAATTTGTAGTAGATTTTACTCGTATATCGAGTTACAATAGTATGGTTTGGAATTTCATTGTTTTTTCATAGAGGAATTCTGTTATAGAACGGTTTATACAAAGTGATATTGTACCATTTAATGCGTGAAATGCTGAAAATTGTTAAAACTTTTGAGGCATATGTTTTTTAAAAGTCAACTTTTACTAACTATTTATGAAAAAAAAATAAATAGGTTGTCGAAAATACACTGAATATCTTTTAAATATGAATCTATTTAAATAAAACAAATGCTAAATGTTGAATAGCTTGCCAAAATACAATAGTGAAAACTGTATTTCTTTTAGTATAGGCATTTTCGATATAAGCGTGAACAAACGGACAGGCAAACTGACAATCAGAGTTTTGTGAAATATTACACTAAAATATGCCTCCTGTAATAAATTTCCTAAATATATAATAGAGGTCGTAGTGGCGCAGCGGTAGGGACGTCGACGTTGAAGTAGGTCGAAGATCGCTTCCCACTCAGGGAACATATTAGGGTAACATGTTATTTTCATTTTCTCGTTCTGATTACAAGACAAATTTGCGACGATCAACAGGAAGCAGAACTCTAGTTCTACTTCCTGTTTATCTTTTACTTTATTGTCAATTATTGGAAGTCAACTACAAAAAAATATTTTTATCTAGAGCTTATATAATGTTCATGAACAAAGTACATGAAGCCAGTAGCGGTCTTATACACAGTCAAAGCGCGGCGTTAAGTTCCGCCTCTGAAACCGCCGACTCAATTTAGCGAAATGAAATTGTGGTAATGTTAACGGAGTGTCCTAACACTAGGCGCAAGCGGTGGGAAACCTGACAGGTTCCCTCCGCGTACTCTGCTATGAATTAGCTAAAAATAAATATAAAGTATGTTATTAAGCAAAATACATCAGTCAGGAACCAAACTCGTTACCTGTCTACGCTCAGTCTCAACAAACTAATCGTATATAAAATAACAATTACAATTAAATTAAACCTGAAATTAGTAGCCGGAAGGAAATTGTTCACTTTGCATTCAAATGTTTTGATTTTTGATTAAGCGATTAACTTAATGTCTTTTTTACTTTTATCAGTACTAATAACGAATTTAGTTAACATTTTATCTCGCTGAGATTTATCTTCGCTTCGCTCGATAACCCCAAATCGCTTTTAAAAAAATTACACAATAATCAAAAATATTTTTAAAAGCCTTAATGGATGATATAGTTTTGTGCATAATTATTGTGTAATTTTTTTTTCAGGCCCGTAGTGGCGTAGGGTCTCAAGAGTGCGCCTGTAAACGCGACAGGTTGTGGATTCGATTTTAGTTCTAGAAACGTAAATTAATAAAAAATATTTTTTTTCGTTTTGGTAACAAGGCATTCAACACGCAATGCTTCAAATTCGGTAAATTAGGAAAAAGAATGGGGGTGTCTTAACAATAGGTTCCCATGTTACTCATAGCTACGTGGTCACGTTCAGGATACAGAGAGAAGCTAAAAAAAATACAATAATATGATACATGTAATAATTTACGACTGTACCTTCATATAAACATTTTCTTATAATTCTTATAATTTTAATATTTTATGTTTCATTTCTTCGCTCTGGTAATAAGGCAAAGTGCGGCGTTGAGTTCCGCCACTCAACATGCAATGCCTCAAATTCAACGGAAAGTGGGGAACGTAAGTGGAACGGAGTGTCTTAACACTAGGTTCCCGGGTTCCCTCTGCCTACCCTGCCTTGTGCGGGATACAGCGTGAAGCTATAAAAATATATTGATATAATAAATTTAATAATTTACGACTGTACCCTCATATAAACAACATTTTCGATTCTTATAACATTTTATTTCACTTGGCCATGTCAGTGGTTTCAATTTGAACCATTTCCTCTTATTGGTCTGAAGTTTGGATCGCCATCAGTTCTGATGACAAAGAATTTACATACAACTAATATTGTTGTTAATCAAAAATGGCCGCTGTAAGAAGATGGCGGATTACAAATAATTGTTTGTTACCCTTGGCTCAATTTATAAAATATAATACTTCCTGAAAAGAAACACAAACAAAGGTTTTTTCATTCAAAAAGATCGCGTATATTTTTATTTAAGAATCAAGTTTTTTTTTATATGTTTTATTGTGAAAAGTTATATATCAGAAGCTTTTAGGTTTTAATTATTTTATTTGATATATTATAGAAAAATTAAAACCGCAGTACAAAAGTCAGCTAAAACGTATCCAACAGTATAAATCATATTAATTTAATATAATTGAATTTTTTTTTCTTTTTTTTTAAGCTTCACGCTGTATCCCGCACAAGGCAGGATAGGCAGAGGGAACCCGGGAACCTAGTGTTAAGACACTCCGTTCCACATATTCATATAATTTTATTAAAATTATAATATAATAAAATCGGGCAAAAGCAATTTATGCTTCGATGACATGAAAATTTTATCATATCGCGTCATGGATGCTGGATATTCGATAAAAACTAATTAATCCGTGTCCATTTTTCATTTACTCGTATTCAATATTTAAAGGCTCTTATGGCGCAGTTGAAAAGTGTTTGATGCGCATTGGTTGTTAGTTCAATTCTCCTTGAAGAAGTATTTATTTTTAAATAAATGTTTTAATATAGATACATAAGATATATTAAGCGTATTGAAATTATTATACTTCAATATGTTAACCAAGCACATAATTTTTTTTTTATTCTGAATATGTATTGCATGTTGATTAACAAAATTCAACGCCACGTTTTACCTTATTGAGAGAAAAAATAAAAAAAAAATATATATTTCATTTCCTTGCGCCATGGCCTCACTAATATTAAGTTACTCCATAAAGTTGCGTAACAACTAGTAAACATATAGTAGATCCAATCAGCATCAAAACCAAGCTACAGGTAATTAAGATAATAATATTATAATTTTACAATCTTATTAGAATATTCTGATTAACAATTATTTTTTAAATCAATTTAAAATTAAAAAAAAAAAATCTTTACGTATATACAATAAAGTTGTAAGTTGGTTATATATAAAATATATTTTTTATATTAAAAAAAATAATTAAATAAACTAATAAAGTGCGGTGTTGAGTTCTGTCTTTCTGTCTAACACTAGATTTCAAAAATTTCTCTTCTCATGTTGCTTTGCAGGGCTATGTGGGGAAAATTGTGTGAAGCTCAAAAGCTCAAAAAGTCACCAAGTATTATACACACTAGGTTCCCGGGTTCCCTCTGCGCACGCTGCCTCGTGCTGTATACAGCATAAAGCTAAAAGAAACAACTATTCAAATTTCCAATATGTTTTTCGAAGGTACATATAACGACGTTAAAAACGATTATGATAATAATAATATTTGTTCTTCTACTCAGGGCTATGATATATTTAATATTTACCAATACGCAATGCCAATTCGAAAAATAATTCACTGTTAACTGAGAATGGAGATTTTATCTAATTTAACTTAATTCAATTTAGTCTATTTAAGTTCAATTAAATTTTATTTAATTTAATTCAATTTAATTTAGTTTAATTTAATTTATTATTTATTTAAATTCAATTCAAATCAATTTATTTAATTTCATTCAATTCGATTTTATCTGATTCCATTCAGTTTCAGTTTGTAGTTTATTTAAAAAATGCATATAAAAAAAAATAATGTCAATAAAATTGGACATAAATGAGCTTTATTATTATTATTATTATTATTAACTGAGAGTGGGAATAGAAACCACACCATCTCAATCACAGCCAGACGCTGTACTGCAGCGCCATGACAGCTTCAACGATTGCCAGATATCAATTATGTTCGTCAACAATTTAATTATAGATTATAACTTCATTAAATTATTCTAGAATATTTTGGTGTCGAAATTTAAATTGTTGAATTGCTAGTACTGAAATTGATTATGAAATTCTAATAGCATAAATTGTCTATTAACTTGTTCAAGATGGTATCTGCAATATTGATTTAAATAGCTACTGTATATTAATTTAATTAAATTTTGATTCGTTAATTTAATATTTTAGAGTTCCGTGTCTCAGTAGGACAAATTGGACCCTTAGGACTCCTATCCTATAAAAGTCTTAAGTTGTCTGTAAAGACTATCTCAAGATGTCTTGCATAAAAGTATCAAGTTGAAATTAATATATAAGATTTAGGCCTACACAATCCTTTGGAGCAATGAAATTGAGCATCATCTTACATGCATCGTTTTTGCTATGTTTTATATTACATTTGCTGCGTAACTAAAACTTATAGGAAAACCAAAACTAAAACTTATCAAACAAAACCAAAACTTTTTTGTAGTTGGCCTAGAGCCATGAAAAAAGATACAAAATAAAAATTTACAATACACAAATAGAGGAAGAAATCTGAAAAATAAAAACTTATAGGTTTTTCGTAAAAATATATATAAAAAATTAAAATTTGTAGTTTATTTCATACAAATTGATGAATTTATCTTTTATGAAATTAAGTAAATACAAAGAGAAGTCTCATTTTGTATGAAATTATCTAAGTCTAAATTTAAGGTTCCTTCTGACATATGTATAATCTTGAAATTGGTACGGAACCCTCAGTGAGTTAGACTCATACTTCACCAATGTTTTATATTATATATAAAATATAAATATTGTTCAGTTTCAGGTTGTACCCCGCACACGACAGGGGAATCTTGGGAACGTAGTGTTAAGACACTCCGTTCCGTTCCCTACTTTCCGCCGAATTTGAGGCATTACGTGTTGAACTCAACGCCGCTTTTTTCCGTCTTACCAGATCGAAGAAAAGAAAATATTAAACATTTAATTTTAAAATATTAAATATTTCATTTCCTCGAGTGGGATCCGACCCACAACCTGTCACGCTGTGCCCTTGCGCCATGACAGGCTTCTATTATTGTATTATGTTATGTTATATTATCTTATATTTTAAACTAGTTTGTTAGAGCCCTCCTCATGGCGCAGAGGTACAATCGTGCCACTTTTAACGTGCTGGTTGCGGGTTCAATTCCCACTCTGGGAAATAAATTTAATATTTTCTTTGAAATATCTTAACGCCAGATCCTTTCCCTACTATGCAGATAGACGAAGAGATCCGTGAAAGAACGTGAAGTTGCTTTTTCATAAAAAATATTTATAACTTAAAAATTGAGGCCTGTCGTGGCGCAGCGGCACAAGCGTTTGACTGTAACCGACAGGTTCTGGGTTCGATCTCCAGTCAAGGAAATGAAATATTTAATATTTTCAATTTAAATATTTAATGTATCATTTCTTCGCTCTGGTAATAAGGCAAAGCGCGGCGTTGAGTTCCGCCACTCAACACGCAAAGCCTCAAATTCGGCGGAAAGTGGGGAACGGAAGTGGAACGGAGTGTCTTAACACTAGGTTCCAGGGTTCCCTCTCCCTACCCTGCCTCGTGCGGGATACAGCGTGAAGCTAAAAATTTCGTTATACGAGTATATAATAATAATGGCACAGTCATTGTGTGCTGATGAAATAAATACCTTATTAAATGTTTGTACCGATTTGTTTGCAGTTAAGGCCTTGTTTGCACTGATTAGGTTAAAGTTGGGTAACTGATAGCAGCGATTTTATTTTAAAATTTTATATATACTAAAAAAAATCGAAATTTTAGTTTCAATTTTAGTGAGGCCGTCCGGGGCTTAGGCATAGGGGCACTAACGTGGGAAAATAAACACAACGGTTGTGGGTTCGATACCTAGTAGAGCAAATAAAATATTTAATATTTTTATCATTTGACCGAAAAAACGTATAAAAATTTGGACGAAGCAGGATTTGAACCTGCGCCTCTTGAAAACCGTTTTAAACAAGAGGCGCAGGTTTAAATCTTGCTTCGTTTAAATTTTTATACGTTTTTAAATTTAGTATTTTTCTTTCCTAAGCGTGGAATAACACTTTAAAAATAGTAAACATATTTAAAATTTCTATTACATACTGAAATTTAGTGTATTTAAATAGTTTTGCACATTTATTTGAATATTCTATTTAGATTACATACATATAATTAAAAATACTTAATTGAAAGAGATAATTCAAGCATTCTGAGGTCTTGTCAATGAACATAGCTATGTCAATAAAATTGTACATGATTTATAAAATGCCGAATATTCCTTTTGTATTTATATTATATTTTATTGCAAATTAAAACAGATTTCCAAAAATTTAGAAAATAAAACCAAATAATAATTCGAAAATATGAAAGATTTTGTTTAACATTTTCATTTAATTATAATAATAATATTTTTATGATCACAATAATTAGATTAATTCAGTCTCAGGTATTATAGTAGAATTTCTAATATAATATCTAAATGGATTAATGATTTTTCATAAATCATTAATATAATATCTAAATTCTCTCATGTTACATTCGGGCGTGGTGGGTGAGCACCATAATTGACAAACACTCGAGTTTCAGCGCGGTCGTAAGTATCGACTATTTTCAGGCTGAAACTGAAAGTATGGCCGAAACTAGAATTCCTGACAGAAACCGAAACCGAAGCTTGCTCTAATAACCAGTGAAAGTACAGCGTAAAAGTTTAGTGAACATTTTTTTATTATTTCTCTCGCTACAACTCAGTCCACACCTTTAATCCACGAGCTCGATAAATACTCATTGTTAGGGAAGATGGCAGTGTTGGCTGCCCACGCGCAATTAAATATTTAGATAAACTATACAGTTAAAGTAAGC
>DWMZ01005492.1:0-10908 GCA_018249855.1 Eueides tales michaeli | reverse complement strand
GGGGGGGGGGGGGGGGGGGGGCCTTAACGGTTAGACACTTCTAATATGCTTGCTAGAGAAGGTGCAATATAGTAGTCTAAATGTAATAGTAGTTAATAATACTATTTAATATAAGTGGCAAAGGCGCACAAACGTGTGCCTTTAGACAAGACAGGTGGTAAGTTCGATTCATTCGTTCCATTCGAGCAAATTTGAATTTTCATATAATATTAATTTCTCGCTCTGGTAACGAGGCGAAGCGCGGCGTTTAGTTTCGTTACTCCACACACAATGCCTTAATTTTGACGTAAAATGGGAAACACGAGTGTACATAACTAGGTTCCCACGTCGCCTCTGCCAACCCTTGCACGAATTGCGTACATCGTGAAGCTGAATAAAATGATTTTAGCGTACTATAGAATTTTTATCAATATTATTTTAACTTTTTAACCCATTTTCTTGACTGAGGCAAAGTATTCGTAATAACTCCCAACGTCTGTCTATCGATGAAATTAAATTTTTAAAAGAGTTGCTAAGCCCCGCCCGTCTCGCTACCCATCTCTGGAGCGCTCATTATTTTTATAATATTTGCATATTTCGTTCGTTTCTCTTCATATTATAAAGTGATTTGAAGTGGACTAAAACCTCTTGCTGTATTGAATAAAAATATAAATTTAATAAAATCAATATGGTATGCTCACACACGCTTTTTCTTTGGCATACTTTTAAAATTTAAAAATGCGTGATTTTGTCAACTATATATATATATATATATATATATATATATATATATATATATATATATATATATATATATATATATATATATATATATATATATATATATATATATATATATATATATATATACTTTGCACTCTTTAGTTATCAAGTGATTGACAGACAACATGCAGTTGAAACAGAGCAGGATACTTATATATCAAAATACGCTCAAAGTCAAAGGAAATGACCCTTTAAAGTCTAAGGTTTTCTGGGTTAGTAATCTGAATAATTCCAAAAATTATTTTATAAAATGAATAATTCCAAAAATATTTTACTAGTAACTGGCATATGATTTTAGGTTAATTGTGTTGTAATTCAGCGGGAACATAGGGAACAAAAGTGTCTAAATAGAAAAGGTCTTAACACTAGGTTCCCAGGTGCCCTCGTCTGCCTCGCTGTGTATGTTATACAGCGTGAAGCTAAAATTCAATGATTTGCAAGTCACAAATCTATGTATGTGTGTCATGGACGCTATAATCTTTGTTATAATTATTATCATTGATTTCCTCAAAAGATAGTAGAAATCCAAAAATTATTTGCAACAATTGTAATTAGTCTACAGTACTGACGTATTGAAATGGAAATAATTAAGAATTGAGTATATATATTGAGGCCTGTCGTGGCGCAGCGGCACAAGCGTGTGACTGTAACCGACAGTTGTGGGGTCAATCCCCGCTCAAGGATATCAATGTTTCATTTCTGCGCTGGAGAAAGGCAAAAGCGCGGCGTTGAGTTCCTCCACTCAACACGCTATGCCTCAAATTCAGCGAAAAGAGGGGAAGGAAAGTGGAACGGAAGTGGAACGGAGTGTCTTAACACTGGGTTTCCAAGTTCCCTCCGCCTACCCTGCCATGTGCGGGATACAGCGTGAAGTTGAGTAAGTGAGTGAGAGTATATACATACATGTGACACAATGTAACACATTCTAAGTTTGAGAATTCCGACGCAGGTACGGACTACGTTGGGTCACATTGAACTATGAACGTGTAAAAGTATATCCTATAATAGCCTTCTTCTATAAATGGGCTAAAATATACAAAATGGTTTATATCAATACGAACCAGTGGTTACCGAGACTAACATCAACCGAACAAACCTTTACGTTTTATAATGTTAGTATAATTTAATTTAAAATTCCATTAGTAATTTTTGGTTTCGTAAAAACTATGTTAATTGGTACATATTTCATTGAGACATTTGTATGGTGTTTTTTTTTAATATACCTTTGGCACCTCAGCTCCTAACATAATAAACTGATTTGAGTGGGTTCTTTAATGTAAAGCTCTGTTCATCGCAATTGTTCTTAGCTATTTTTCAAAATTATATTGGGTTTTGCAGCTTAAACGCCTCAAACACTTTGCGAAGATGAAATGAAATTTAATATTTTCATTTTTTCGTTGTGATGATGACAGGAAACGCGGCGTTGAGTCCCACCACTCAACATGCATTGCCTCAAATTCGGCGGAAAGTGGATAACAAAGTGTCTTAATAAGAGCTGAGTGTTTTAACACTTAACTCTCGGGTTCCCTGTTAATGCGGGATACAGTGGGAACCAAAAAAATCAAAGTATTTTATAACATGTAGATTGTTGAGGAACAATTTCCAAATATGCGCTATAACCGCACATTATCATAAAAAAAATCAAAGTATTTTAAAACATGTAGATTGTTGGGGGACAATTTCCAAATATGCGCTATAACCGCACATTATCATAAAAAAAATCAAAGTATTTTAAAACATGCGGATTGTTGGGGGACAATTTCCAAATATGCGCTATAACCGCACATTATCATAAAAAAATCAAAGTATTTTAAAACATGTAGATTGTTGGGGGACAATTTCCAAATATGCGCTATAACCGCACATTATCATAAAAAAAAATCAAAGTATTTTAAAACATGTAGATTGTTGAGGAACAATTTCCAAATATGCGCTATAACCGCACATTGTCATAAAAAAAAATCAAAGTATTTTATAACATGTAGATTGTTGGGGGACAATTTCCAAATATGCACTATAACCGCACATTATCTTCACAAACTATCAAACAACATTGTATAATGATGCAAATGAATCGATATCGCCGATACAATCTGTGTGATGGGCTGTGATTCAATACGTTACTTGTATAATAGCCTTATACTAATTGGATCGAGCGTCGACGGCGCGTCCGGTGCATTGACAAACGTATTTCAGTTATTTTGTACCTGTGTAAATGATATTTTGTGTTTATGGTTTTTATCTATACTATTTATTATTTGTATATTAGTTTTATTTAACAGTGTTTATATATTGAAGTATTTGTAACTGATTACCAAAAATGAACCATGGCGATTGCGTACTGAGTGACGGAACTCAACGCCAACGTGTAAATGAAAATATTAAATATTTCATTTTCTCGAGTGGCGATCGTATCCACAATCTGTCGTGCTTATAGTTGCACGCTTGTACCCCTGCACCATGGCAGGCCCCAATTATTTGTGTATAAAGTATTAGTTTTTTTTTTGACTTTGAAGGGAAACACTAACAGAGGATTTCTCGAAATTCTTATTAGAACAGGAAAAATTGGTATTTTTTCCATAATTTTATTTCTTAAAATCCATGCATTTTATATTTTTCTCACTAATTTAGTTATATTTATTAGTGAGTAACAATTGTATTGAAGATGACCTAAATGATCTACCTACACGTTACACGTTTGACAAATTTTTGTTTGTCTCCGTAAATGTCCCACTTTGAGACGCTAATAATGTGAGAATTGTTTGTGTACTACTTATTGCATTTCCACCTACATTGTAGACTCATCTGGTACAGTTATGTCACCTAAAATATTTCTATTGTCTTTGTAATTTGGACGTTTTTTGTAGAGAAATAACAGGAATTGAAAAATTTTATGATAATTGTATTTTCTATAGAATAGATTGGATTTAGTGTGTAGACACTCTGTTTTCTGTTTTTTAAAGATATTGTATACTGGTATAAGTAAACTGGACATGGCTTGTCTTAATACTTTTTTTTACTTATACAGAAATTATTCATTAAAATTTGGATATATAAAATGTACTAAAAAGATACCCGAACTGTTTTTTATGACTTACACGCAGTATCCGGCACGAAGCAGCACTAGGCAAAGGGAGCCCGGGAAGTACTAACATTTCCTTGAGTTCAGTGGTGGCTCGGCATTAGAGCGTAGAAAATGAAAATATTGTCACGTTTGCAGTCCCCTGCGCCTCAAATGCCTTTAAAAATCACAAACTAAGTAATAAATATGCCTATAAGTATCATATACCCCTCACGATATTTTTACCTATTACCAACGTTTCTGTTTCGCCCCTATGGATTTCTTTTTTTTTTGGGAACCCGGGAACCTAGTGTAAAGACACTCCGTTCCACTTTTTTTCCTCACTTTCCACCGAATTTGAAGCATTTGCGTGTTGAGTGGTGGAACTCAACGCCGCGCTTATGGTACAACTTCTATAGGCGATATGTTCATTGTTCATAGCATTACACTGTAGCAAATAAGTAAATACGTACAGCAAACAACGACGTTCATTAGGACACCCGTTTCGGATCTACATACATCTAACAGAATACTATCCATTCGCCCAGATTGGACTGTATCAAATATTTGATTAGGTGTGTCTATACTGTTATTTGTACTCCTTTATGTGGATACCGTGTATTTTCTTATGTGATTTCTGACATTCGACACGCGATGTCTTCAAAATTGAAGGGAATTTGGGGAGTGACTTAACACAAGGTTCCTTCTGCCTTCCTCATATGATTTTCCGCCAAATTGTAAGTGAGTTACGGAATGAGAGAGGATAGTTTTAACATTAGGTTCCCAAGTTTTGTCTGCCTACCTTACTTACTATACACGTGAAGCTAAGAAAAAAATGAAGCTGGAGAATTTTTAACTTATCTCGGCAGCCATTGTGCTGGTTTAAATTGCAGAAAACCTTTTGTGTTGAAAGATCCATTTATAGAGAAAGACTATAATTACTCTAATAGCTGTGTATACCTCACAGTATACTGTATTTGTTTTTCTTTTTTAGCTTCACGCTGTATTCCGCACGAGGCAGCGTAGACAGAGGGAACCCGGGGAACCTAGTGCTTAGTCACTCCGTTCCACTTCCGTTCCCTACTTTCCGCCGAAAATATTTTGTTTCTGTATTTGTTACTTTTAATATAAATCACTCCCTTGAAAAGTTTCATAATAATATATATGTACGTATGTATACAACACGTGTATCTCAAGGGCGACCGAACCATACGTCAGGCTTGACCCGACGTCGGGTGGCGATGTAGACAAATGTGACTTGAGAATCTCTTATTAGGATCGATGGCTTGGAAGGAAAGTTAGTGCAACAGTGCTTCAAAGATGGAAAAAGGCTTTTGCGAGGTCTCGGATTTTTTTTTAGATCATATTACATATTTACACAGTTATCTTGTCTGGAGTCGGTTTAATCAAGAAGTCCTTGAAAAGTTCAGTAGGAAATGGAAAATAAAAATATCGACGCTGTATCCTTCTTATTACTTACTTTATTAAACTTTTAGGTATATAATATGTATGAAGAAATAAATTTTCTTGAACGCATAATGTGCACTCAGCGTTGTCTACTCCCGTTTCAAGGGATATTGTGCCTTTAAGCCACGGGATTTGGGCATATTTTTCCATGGAAATAGTTCTGAATTTCTAACATCCGGATTATTTTTCAACGGCTCCCGGCGCCCCGGGTAGTGCACAGTCTCGACGTATCGATCCCAGCCGACGCCGGGCGGCGCGACTAGTCTTGTATAGCAGACGGAAAACAATGTGAGAGCCATCGAAATTGCAGAATTGTTGTTTTAGATTCACGCCATATCGTTGAATGTTGATGGTAGCTGCTATTGATTACAAGTACTCGTACTATAGTATACTCTACATACATTCTAACTGTCTCATATTGAAAGAGAGACAGTGGGGACTTGAGAACAGAGTGTCCTAACGGGAACACATTCCGTTCCCATTAAGATACTTTCCTTCCCCACTTTTCGCCAAAGTAAAGCATCAAATATCCTCGTGTGGGAATCGAACCTACAACCTGTCGCGTTATTGGTCGCACGCTTGTGCCACTGCGTTACGACTGACCTCAAAAATTGTTTAGCATTGTAGTTGTTTAAAATTGACAAATATCCTTTACAATATTAGTAAGCTTTAATTGTAATTAAAATCCTAATTGACGTTTCTGAGTGTGAAAGAGCGTAAACAATATAAATCAAAATTCAACAGTGTAGCATGTTTACATAGAACGGTATCGCGTCTGTATGTCGATAACTGGTACTGACCTTTGCCTCGTATTATATATCTAAACTCTTTCGTTATTTATTCATTATATGTTTTATTTATTACTTCCCATTACTTATTTTATACGGATAATTTTAAAATGTATGTTAATGTAATGTTTTTTGGGGTTGGGACAATATATATTTAAGGTTCCCATATAACAAACATGATATTTTTGACGTTTATATAGATAATGGCATGGAACCTTCGATGCACGAATTCGACACGCACTTGTCTATTTTTTTTACGCTTTTCGGTTCACGTTAATATTTTAAGTGGCGAAAATCGACATAGCGTCTTTTTTAACGTAAGGTATGAATAGACTAAAAATAATAAAATTACTATAAAAAAACATTTATAACTAAAAATATTTTAAATATATATATATATATATATATATATATATATATATATATATATATATATATATATATATATATATATATATATATATATTTAATAAGTGTATTCTCGTTACAGGTAATTGTTTGCTTCATATTCCGCTGAATGTTATATCACAAGGTCGATAAAAAGGTATTGTGTTTAAATATACACGCGACTAATATACGGTCACGTTTTTACTATTAATATGAAGGAAATAGTTTTTTTTTTTCAACTTCACGCTGTATCCAGTACATGGCAGGGTACGCAGAGGGAACTTGGGAACCTAGTGTTAAGACACTCCGTAACACTTTCCACTTTTCACTGAATTTGAGACATTGCGTATGGAAAATATATTTTATTTCCTCGAGCTGAGATCAACCCACAACCTGTCGCGTTTACAGTCGCATGGTTGTGAACCTGAGCCAAGACAGTCCTCGTTTTATTGTTTTTATAAAATAACGATGATCAATTACACTACGTAGTTTGGGCAGAAAGGGGGGATCGATATTGTTCAATGGGAATGGAGTGTTAGAACACTAGTTTCCCAGGTTCTCTTTTCCTGCTGTGTGAAGGATACAGCGTGAAGCTAAGATGGTTCCCTCTTTCTACCTCTCACACACAAAATTACACATTTATAAATAAAATATTCTTGAATATACATATATGAACCTTTTTTAAATAAAGTAAGTAAAGTACGCTTAATGTCAATAGCAATGATATGATTTTTTATTAAATGTCGTCTGTAAAGGTTATAAGTACAAAATAAAAATCGGTCAAAGGCGTTCGTTGAATTTGGCCGATTTTTTTGTTTACGTTAAACATATATTTTTACATAAAATGTACGCTCTAAGGAGGCTCATTCTAGAGATCCTGTAGATAGCAGGGAGGCTGAGGGAACCTGGTGATCAGACACCCCGTTCCACGAGCACCATATTTTGAATTCAAAATAACATAATATGGTATGGCGCAGCGTTGAGTTCCGCTAGGCACATTAAAAACAAAAAAAAAACTTCAATAGCGGTTGTATATCCATTTTATTTGAAATACAAAAACTAATTTATAAATGATTTAATTGAGGCCTATCACTTTGACACTCCGAGACACTCCGTTCCCAGTGAGACACATCCGTTACCAGGGTGGGGCAATAATAATATTAAATATTTCATTTCCTCGAAGCCACTACCTGTCGTGCTTATAGTCTCACGCCTGTGCCACTGCGCCACGATTTTGTTTCTATTTATGTGTAATCGTATAATTCAATACGCATCGGTACGCTTAAATTACACTCAATATATGTTGATTGACGCCTTTAGAATGGACGTGGAAATTGGAAAAGCTCTCAATTTGACCATTCAATGGCTCTCTGACGAACTGTGAATTGCCCTTGATTTAGCACGTTCTATATAATTCATATTAGATTTGTTTGTTTATTATGAAAACTAAGTAAATGTTATTGAGGACTGTTGTGGCGCAGGGTCACAATAGACTACCTGTCGTAAGTATGTAGGTCTGGTAACGAACGCGTTGAGCTCCGCCACTCAATACGCAAGAAATTGGCAGAAAGTGAGGAACCAAAGTATCACAATGGAAACGGGGTGTCTTAATACTAGGTTCCTAAGTTTCCTCTGCTTAGGGTAAGCAAGTAATGTGTAGAATAGCGCTTACAACAAGAAAAACTCACTTTAGCTTGATATTATTCTTATAGAATACAAATATTACGCAGCGATTGTAGAATTCATTCCCACTAGGCGGAAATAAATATTTTTCATTTTTACTATTTTTAAAGTGCTATTCCACACTTAGAGAAGAAAAATACAAAATTTAAAAATAGTAAAAATATTTAATAAACAGCATTCTCTCTTGCCAAACGATAGTTCTAATTATCTTTGGGTAGCGGAAATTTGTAAAAATCTCCCTACAGAGATGCAACATAAATAAGTTGTAACAAGCGTATAAAAATTTCGACGGAGCTTGGTGAGGACGGATGGCTTAGTGGTCAGAGCGCTTGAACGGTTTTCAAGAGGCGCAGGTTCAAATCCGGCTTCGTCCAAATTTTTATACGTTTTTAAATTTAGTAAATATTTTACATTTTAATTTAGTTCTGGTAACGAGACAGAGCGTGGCGTTGAGTTCCGCCATTTAACACACAATAACTCTATTTTAATGGAAAGTCGGGAACGGAACGGAGTGTCTTAACACTAGGTTCCCAAATTCCCTCTGCCTGCCTACCTTGCTATACAAAGGATACAGCGGAAAGTTAAAAAAAAACCTATATTAGTCTCTGCAAACACATTACTCTTGGTTTCTCTCAGTGTTTAATATCCGTAGAACTGCCAGGATACTATAACGGATATAAGTATATATATGTATGTACGTTTGTATTGGTTCTCGCTCGTTGTATTATCTTTTTATTATAAGGAAACGTCGAAGATGCTAGAAAATTACTTTTTTACCCTCTAGGCGTATTTAGAAAGTGTTTCACTGTTAAACAATGGATGCAGGTTCGATCCTCATTCGGGGGAATAAAATGATTATATTAGAATTGTTAAGTCAATTTTGCATACTAGTACATAACGAGGAACAGAAATAGCAGGATTACTCTCGATGCAAATGTTGCTTTGTATGTCTTTCAAACATTTTTAAGCAGAGTTAAAATTGCTTCTATCATATTTTTTTTCCGATTTCTATCTAATCTTTACATAGTCTACAGCGTTATTAATATATATGAAAAATGAAATCGACATACAAGTATATAGATTGAGGCCTGTCGTGGCGCAGCGGCACAAGCGTGTGACTGTAACCGACAGGTTGTGGGTTCGATCTCCACTCGATGAAATGAAATATTTAATATTTTCAATTTAAATATTTAATGTTTCATTTCATCGCTTTGGTAATAAGGCAAAGCGCGGCGTTAAGTTCCGCCACTCGACACGCAATACCTCAAGATCGGCGGAAAGTGGGGAACGGTAGTGGAACGGAGTGTCTTAACACTAGGTTCCCGGATTCCCTCTGCCTACCCTGCCTTGTGAGGGATAAAGCGTGAAGCTAATATTATTTTATAGACAATATAACAATATGTTTAATAATTCTGTAACGATTTTCATTTGTTCCAAATGACAAAAGGACGTGCCCTTAATGTTATCAAAATCCAAAATACAAATTAAGAAATCTTACAAAGAAATTATAAGTAAAATTTGTCTGAAGCATATTTATGTCAAACTATTGAGTTAAAGAGGGCATGTAGGACGCAAGTCTGAACACCTGATCTACTTATAACTCTACGAGCTTAATAAGTTCTATTTCTAATAAGCTTTAACTTTTAAAAAAAATGTCTATAATATTATATAATTTATTTCTTTTTCTTTAAGTTTTATTATTAAGTTAGTAGACAGGGAACTCAATGATAAGACGCTTCTTTTGCCATTTTGCGCCCAACTTTTTTTATTATCTAAGTAAGGTAATAAAAATAACTAGTTTCCTCAAGCGAGAATCGATCCCAAGCTGTAGCATTTAAAAAAGCTGTACTGAGTCACGGCGGATTTAGGTGTTACTCAAAAAGAATATAATATTTTGTAAGGTTTTCAACTAAACACTACTGCGCCTGACAACATTTAAGGGCAATAGTTCATTTACACGTGTCACATCTATAAAGTCTGCCAAAAGCATGTTATTTGTATAATTTAAGGTTGGTGATAACAATATTTGAAGTTAAGAATAATATGGCGACAGTAAATTATATTTATATATAGATAAATTTTTAAGCTTTGTGCTGTAAACCGAACATATAACAGGCTACCCTGTTGCTGAGGGAACCTGGGAACCAAACGGTCAGAGACTCCGTTCCCTTTAAAACATTTCTGCTGTTTATTTTTCTAAATAAAAATATTTAGAAAAATGAAAAGCGGAAATGTCTTAAAGGGAACGGAGTCTAAATTCTTCAAGGAAGTGATCGTAATATTACAAATCTGAAAGCTTGTGACGATGAATTTTTATTCCACTTTCACGCTTATACCACTGAACCTATTTAGGTAAAACTTTTTTGTAATATACCTCATTGGAATAGTCCACTAATTATGTAAACGTTTTGCATCATTTGCCTATAATATGACAATAGAATTTACCGAGTGAAACCACGTGTAGATCGCTAGTATTTCATAAAAAAAGGAAACATTTTATGTATAACGACACAAAACTGTAGTATTCTTACGTTTTTCCTTTGAAATGTTAGTACGGTATATACGGTATGTAGTAGTTTCTAAAGAACTGCCACATTGTAGCGAATCAAAAAGCGTTCTTAAGACTCCTGCTAATTTTCTAACTTGCAAAGCTCTTTTTCTTCACTTGTATAGTAGTTGCTTGACTTGTATTGTCGACAACGAGTTTGACTTTTACTAAGATTAATATTTTTATATGTTATTTTTTTACTTTTTTAACTA
>DWMZ01005491.1:0-10909 GCA_018249855.1 Eueides tales michaeli | reverse complement strand
CTTCCTAACTCGTTAGCGCTCTTTTTACCTTAGCTTTGCGCTAAAACGTTTATTTTTGACTGGACTGGAGTTAGGCTTTGGCTTTTAGAAGCATATAATGATGGTCGGTATGCCATTACTGTAATACGAAAGGAGTTTAAAAAGGATATATCTGTTTAGGTTGATATTTTGTAAATACGTATTGATATACGAGTATAGTGATGTCGTGGTGCAGTGTCCAGCTTTTAATGCAGTGCTTTTAGGTTCGATTCCTACTTGGAGGAATGTTTAATTTTCGGCACGGTGTTTAGTTCCGCATAGAAAATCAAAAAAATAGGGGAAAGTATGAGGCCTGTTGTGGCGCAGAGGCACTAGCGTGTGGCTGTAATCGACAGGTTCTGGGTGCGATCCCCAGTCAAGGAATTAATATTTTCAATTTAAATATTTAATGTTTCATTTATATCACTCAACACGCAAAGCCTCAAATTCGGCGGAAAGTGGGGAACGGAAATGGAACGAAGTGTCTTAACACTAGGTTCCCGGGTTCCCTCTGCCTACCCTGCCTTGTGCGGGATACAGCGTGAATCAAAAAAAAAAGAAGAAAGTATGAAACACATTGTGTCAATGTTCCACCCAACTTTTTAATTATTGCGTATTTTATATCTCAACACCGATTTGTCTACCAGCGCAAGGAAATGAAAATAATTCAAATATAATCCTCGAGTGAGAATCGAAGCTGTGCCATTCAGCTGTAGTCAAACGATAACTTGACCCTCAGGCTCTAAGACCACTTCAGTGAGTAAAGTACTTGCAAAAGATTTATTTAATTACGATTGTATTGTAGTTAAATTATCCATTAGAATTCTTCTCCTTTTCTCTTTTTTTTGTTTTTTATTTTTATGGTTTCCTTATATTCTTAGAGACGGTAACATTTTCATTTATTCGTTCTAATACCAATGCAAAGCGCGTCGTTGAGTTCCGTCACTCACTACTCAAAGCCTGAAATTTGACGGAAAGTGAGAAATGGAAGTGTCTTAATAGGAACGGAGTGTCTTACCACTAGATTTCCAGTTCCCTTTGCCTACTCTGCCGAAAGCTTAAAAAAAAGATTTCTAAGAACTTTTCAAAAACTTAACTCTCAAAGCTCACGTAGAGCACTAAAATATCAACCCAAAACATTCTTTATCCGCCGTTTACAAGGACTGAAGGGTCGTAACTACTCCCAGCTTTTAGCGGCAAAGGGTTCCGTACCTCATTACGGCCATACTGAGTCCACTTTAGTCCACTTTCGTTTCAGAAAAATTGTGGATTGAGCTTTGGGCTTAACCTATTTTTTTCTATTTGAGCGATTATTTCCTGTGTTTTGGTAGCACATAAAATATATTGTAGGAATTTTGGATTCAATTCGCGACAAATGATAGTGTTTTTTTAAGCAAATATTGTAGTATTATTTAAATATATTTGGGGGAAATAGGTTCAATATTTTTATACAGTTAGGTGTACTGTTTTGTTTTTTGGGGTGTTACTTAGGCCGTTTTCCGAATTATCAAAACAACGGTCATAGCGTGCCACAGGTGCGGGAAAATTCGTGTATCTATGACGTCACATGTGACTTGACCAGTGCTTACTCTGAATTATTAATACAGCTGACAGACGTTGGAGCGCTTACTAAATCGGACCCTACGCTCGCTAGCAGTTGAAACGTCATTTCTACTGTTTCGATAATTCGGAAGACGGCCTTATTTTTGCTTACAAAAATTATCAAAAAATTGTATTTAATATAAAAATTTTCTTCTATAACTGGTGTATCTGATTAGGAGGAGTTTTCACGTAAACGCAGTTGTTTAGAAAAAGTAACGTATATGTAAATGCAAGAAAAAAAGAAAGACAGATTAAAAAATAATTGGCATGCCTTTTAGAATAGTATAATTAATTATGTAAGTACATTTGTAAAAACATTTATTACAGACATTTTCATTTATATATGTTCATACATATTTTCCTAACCTAAATAGTTTGAATGCTGAATAAAAAAGGATTCCTTTTTTTATAAAATAAAGAAATGTTAAGAATATGGAATACATATAATATCAACATGCAACATTTATTTTTTACATTTCATTATATAGAAAATAACACTACATACAAAATGTGCTGGCGAAACTTAGCACCGCGTTATTTAATCGGACACGTGGAAAGTAGTGGGTTCGATGCTGACTCAGAGAAATGAATTATTTATATTTTGTCGTTCCGGCAACATATCAATACCGATGCTTTTTTCATTCTACACGCAATAATTCGGAAATAGGCAGGAAATTGAAGAACGTGTCTTAACAATAACATTCCTACGGCTAAAACTAATTAAAAAAACAACAAACAATTAAGTAATTGATTCACTCTGTATTCTGCGGGTAGGCAGAAGAAACTAGGAAACCTAGCGTTAAGACGCTCCGTCCCCATTGAGATACTTTCGAGATTTTCCGCCGAATTTCAAGCATTGTGTGTTGAGTGGCGAAATTCATCGCCGCACTTTGCCTCATTACCACATACAAAAAAAGAATGAAATATTTCATTTCCTCGAAAGAGAATCGAATCCACAACCTGTCGAATTTATAATCACACGCTTACTCTCTGCGCCATTACGTTTTTTCACTAATTGAGCATATTAACCAAAAACCATATTTCCAAATTCTAAACAAAATTGTATATCGTACAACAGAATATAAGCAAAGTGACATACATAAAATAGATTTTACTACCATTTTTACTATCAACAATTAAATAAATCCTGCCATTGACGATGCCTTCTTTATCAGGGGCTGTTACAACTGTTTTTATCAAGACGTGAGCAGATTACGGTACGGTTCGGCCAACAATTTTACGACACCATTTATGACTTTATACGTATCGCATAGATATTACTAGCATATACTTTATACTGCATACGAATATGGCTTTCCTCGTATATTATATTTTTGGCATAATCTTTAATTAAATCTTTTGTTTTTCTCATTCAATTATTATTATGAGGCCTGTCGTGCGGAAGGGTGCAAGTGTGCGACAGGTTGTGAGCTCTATGCTCCACGAGATGTAATGGTTTAATATCTTCGTTCTGGTAACGATGTTAATCACGGCGTTTAACTCAATACGCAATGTCTCAAGATCGACGCTACTGAAATTACTGTTTAACACTAGGTTCTAAAGTTCACTCTGGAGAAAAAGTAATAAAAAAACAAATAGGACTATATGGATGTGCCACTCGATAGCGTACATGTGGCTGTAAGCACTTAGGTTGTGGCTTCGTTTTCCACTAAAGGGATATTTTTTTTCTATGCTATGATAGATAAAGTAAGTTGACACCTTTGGTTTTCGCGATTATTACACATTTTAAATGAAACACTTTTAATCGGATTAATCGTGTGTTTATAGATTTTTGGAAACCCAATCACGAAAGTCACGGAAGTCACGGGTAGAAGTGTTTCATTAAAAAATTGAGTTGAGTCTCGACACTCAATATACCATAGCTGGAAAATTCCACAGAGCTTAGAGAATGAAGTCTTGGATACCCCTGGATTTAGATTTCAGAAATTAAGCACGTTAGTTCAAATTATTCCTGTCATTTTACTTATCAAAGAATAACTTAAAATAAATTAGATACAATAAGCGTTGAGTGTCGCCACTCAACACACAATATCTGGAATTCAAACAAAAAAATAAAAAAGAGTGTTTTGACACTAGGTCTAGTGTTAAGATAATCCGGAATTTCCAGCTATTTTTCTAAAAAATTCTGTGTGTGACCAAAATATAAACGAATAAACAATATCAAATCTAGAGCACAATCATTAATGTGTAACACAAACAAACACACATTCAGTTTTATTACACAACAGATACAGAGACCTCGTAGCCCATAAATTATAATCGAAAAAGGAACCTCTCGAATCGCTAAAAATGTGAAAATTATAGCGCACTCGACACGTCAGTTCCCGGTATATATTATATCGTTTACGGCGCGACGTTTCGAGCCATAAAAAGCTTTAGTGGGCGTTATAAAAGTTACACTTTTTGTTCCACAGCTGATATGTTATGGATGTTTTATAAATAAGTGATTATGGCTGAGCAATATGCTCGCGATAGGTATTGGTTCGATTCCTGGTCGAGGTATGGCATTTTTTTCATTACTTCGCTTTAATGAAAAAAACAAAACCCCGCGTTTAGCTATATTGATAGTTTGTATTTAGAATTCAATTATACATGAATTACTAAGCATTACTCATAATTGTATAAAAAAATAATAAAATAATATATATTTACGTGTATAGTTTATTTTAATCTTTTGTCTGGCCAGTGATTAATAGGCCTTAAAATCGTGTAATTGTATATTGTATACTACACTACGTGCAATGGTCCATTAATATTCATAAATGCTAAGAAAACTTGAGGTCATAGTAAAGATGACAGTTATACGTTCGATCTGCACTCGTGGAAATGAAACCAAATCAAAT
This sequence comes from Eueides tales michaeli, assembly GCA_018249855.1. NCBI lineage: Eukaryota > Metazoa > Arthropoda > Insecta > Lepidoptera > Nymphalidae > Eueides > Eueides tales. The sequence goes on along the minus strand of DWMZ01005491.1, from coordinate 6,425 downwards.
ATAATCTATATTTCATTTAGTTTAATTTTCTCGATCCAACAGGCAAAGGTGGTAATGGATTCTGCTTATCGGCAGTTCATATCGGACAGAACATTTTAAAAATAGGTTGCCTCTGCCTATTCTGCAATGTAAGTAAAGCTGTGAAGCTAATATTTGTAAAAAAAATCCCCGACATTTCTCATAAAAAAATGTTATAATATCAAAAAACATGATGATATTGCTACTCCAATAAACCACAGATAACGTTAATTAAACTGTCATCATGACAGATGACAAATAAAAAAGGCGAAAATAAAGAAATGGCACACAGCTGACAGTCTAATCATCGATGTGCGTTTCATTTCCTAAAATTAGCACACTAGCTATTTGTAAACGCACTTTTATATATTTTTATATTATTTATATCAGAAACGCGGCAGATTGTGGATTCGACTCCTACTCGAGAAAATGAAATATTTTATATTATCATTTGCGAGCTCTGACGAGGCAAAGCGAGACGTTGACTTCCGTCAGTTAACATGCATCCATGGAACGTGAAAAAGGGATTTCCTTACTTTCTACATATATTAATGGAAACGGAGTGTCCGAACTCTAAGTTTCCAGATTCCCTTTGTCTACCTTATTATTTATGGAATAAAGCGAAAAGTTAAAAAAAAATCTTAATTATATTTTTATTGGCTCCTTAACTATATAAATTCTAGTACTCAGTCAGAAACTTTACACGAACAAAACCTTGTCATTCGATAGTCTTGGAGATTTCCAAAACATGTATATGTACATACTATGGAAATATACCTTACTCAATACATAAAGCCTTCTGACCTTAATTAAGATTTAAATACCTATTTACTACAAGGCATTAATTATTACAATAATTTCCAGCTTCATCCAAAATCATAATGACCAAGGGAAACTAACGTGAAGACACTGCCCTCCCTTTGAGGCATTGCGTGTTAAGTGTTACCAGTGCAAAGAAATTGAAAAATATTGAATTTTTCATTTCCTCCAGTGGAGATCGAACGCGTTTAAAGTCACGCGCTTGAGCCTCTCAGCCATGACGTTCAATGAAATAAAATAAACAAAAGTAACACAAAAGGACCTCACAAACGCGTTAGTGTCATAAAAGTTTTTAAATGGGCTCTCCTTAATACGATACTCACCCTCCATAATGACCAGAGCCGCAATATGAGTTTCAGATGTACAAAACACCTATGAATAAAGCTGATTTATGAGGATATAAATTTGAAAACGGGCTGTACGGTACGGAATGCGTCTATCGCCATATTTCAAAGTAATGCCCTTGTTTAGGTTTCTGGATGTTGACTTAGAACATCGATCTGCGCGAATTTCGGACGTGCATTCGATATCTTTGTAAAATGTTTTATTATTTGACAAAACGGTTATTTTAGATGTTCGTATAGATTCATATTATGTAAATATGTGGAGCAAGGCCATAAGCGTTTAAACGTGACAAGTTGTGGATTGAATCCCCACTCTAGGAAATTAAATATTTAATATCGACAACAAACACGTAATTTAACGAAATTCGGCAGAAAATGGAGAATGAAACGGAGTATCTTAACACTAGCTTCCCAAATTTTCTTTGCCTACCCTGAAAAGTGAAGCTGAAACAAACCCTGACAGACCGTCAATTCATATTTACTACAATTACTACGTAGCAACAGTTATCTATCTCCAAGTCACAAATAAACGCCAACCAATCGACGTACAGACAAACACACAAAACAAACTATAGTAACGCACGTAAAATACGCCGGTTACAAGCGATACACGTTACTCGTATATCAAGCAACATTCATAACCAAATGTGGGTAGTTTACACTAGACCGAATGTACCTGCGAGTGCAATATCCGTCCCCAGTTCATATCCGTTGCTCACTCTACATCTTGTGTGCTTGGCTTAAGTCAAAACATGTAGGAGTTTTTCTTTAATATATATATATATATATATATATATATATATATATATATATATATATATATATATATATATATATATATATATATATATATATATATATATATATATATATATATATATATAAGGGTAGAACAAGACAAGTTTAAAATGCACATATCTGAATTATTTTCATTTTGGCTCGGAGTAGAGTATTATTTTCTCTTTTATTTTTTTCCGAATAAAAGTTTATATATATGTTATAAACTTAAAGTCATTGTATAAGAATAAACTAGTTGTTTATGCTGTAGAATCTTAAGCCTGTTAGTCTGTTTTTTCGTTACATCTCAGAAACTTGCTGCCCGAGACATACAGTGGTGCTTAATAAATTAAATTCTAAGTTTTTTAACAATTTAAAAAAATATTTATTCTATTATATCATCATTAAAGGATTTAAAAGATTTTCTTTTCATAGTTTTATTATCTACTATGAACCATATGTTATATTTATGGCTTATCAATAGCTAAGTAATTCTGTTTTGTATGGGAGATTTGTATAAAAAAGTATTTTGCACTTTAATTAAAAGCCTATTGAGTCTGAAGAATTAAAGTGTATCTTTTATTCATTGTTTTCGTGCTGTACCTGCATACAGCCTGAAAGACAGTGGGAATCCAGGGTTATGTAAAGCTGTTGTGTAAGCACATCATTTGACTGTAAAGACGATTTTGAGTTTAATTTTTATTAACTAAAGAGTTTTTATTTATTTGGTCTAGTGACAAAACAAATGCAGCGTTGAGTTACGCAAATCAACGCAATGCCTCACATTAACTCTACTCGAGGTACCCATTTGACCTTACTGTTAAAAACTGTTAAAAAATGACCAAAAAATATATTTAAAAATCTATAATCTCTTATCACTTAAAACGTGGACGGCGACATAGTTGCGGTGGGTATATTAAGGAAGGTAGGCGTTTGAAATGTATTCGCTATAAGCGGCCGACGCTAAAGGATTCACCGATAATACTTCACGTCTACCAGCGACAATGATTCTAAACATTGTGATATATTGACTTATCTTTTATTTTTAGTACATAATAAGGCAAAGCGCGGCGTTGAGTTCCGCCATTCAACACGCAATGCCTTAAATACGGCGAAAAGTGCGGGATAGAATTGGAACGGAGTGTCTTAACACCATGTTCTCGAGTTCCCTCTGCCTACCCTGCCTTGTGCGGGATACAGCGTGAAGCTAATAAAAAAAGATAAAAAATGTTTTATTTTGTATTAAAGATTTTGTTAGTATTAAAGACTTGGCCAATTTATAATTAAAATAAAAAGTTGAAGATACCACCATTGAGATGACAGGTCGTGGGTTCGATTCCCACTCAAAGAAATGAAGTACTTATGGTGTATCCGTCTGAATGATATGGTTATAGGTTCGATCCCATTTTCAGGGCAAGAAAAAATTCAGAAAAATTAAAAAAGATTGTACTTCAAATGAAAATATTTATTTTAGGGCTACCTATAATGGTAAAGGAAGACAAAGTCTTAATAAAATCTCAACGAGTGTGAGTCGAGGTTTAATAATAAGAAATAGTCTGTCGTTAACTTTTGTAACTCAACATTCAATGTCTCAAATTTGGTTGAAAGTGAGGAATGGATGGGTCTTAAAAGAGCAGAGTGTCTTTACACTAGATTTCCAAGTTTTCCACTTTATTGACTTAACGCTATATAGCATGCTACCAGCCAACCTGTCATGTGGGAGAATAATAAAAACTTGAATAATCACATTAAATTTCGACAAAGCATTATAAATTCAATTTTGGTCAATAAATTTGCATATCGGCCTGCGTCATGTGTTTAATTAAGATCTTTTCAGTATAAAAGCGTTTACATATAAAGTACACTGTGGTTAACTCGATATATCACTTAGCAAAAGCTTTTGGGAATTATTTTTAGTTAGCCGAGAAGCCTGTCGTGGTGCAAGGACATAAGCGTGTGTCTGTAAACACCACAGGTTGTGGATTCGTTTCCCGTTCGAGCTGATTAAATATATAATATTTTTTATTAATATTATTCATTTTCTTTGTTTTGGTAACAAGGCAAAGCGCGGCGTTAAGTTCCACTTCTCAACACGCATTGCGTCAAATTTGGCGGAAAGTGGGGAACGAAATTGGCTTTGTGGGAACTGAATGTTATAACAATAGATTTCCAAATTTCCTCTGCGTAATATGTGTGGGATATAGGGTGAATCTGTAAAAAACAACCCGTAAATACTAAAATATTTTTTATTAATATTATTCATTTTCTTTGTTTTGGTAACAAGGCAAAGCGCGGCGTTAAGTTCCACTTCTCAACACGCATTGCGTCAAATTTGGCGGAAAGTGGGGAACGAAATTGGCTTTGTGGGAACTGAATGTTATAACAATAGATTTCCAAATTTCCTCTGCGTAATATGTGTGGGATATAGGGTGAATCTGTAAAAAACAACCCGTAAATACTAAAATACGTAAAACCTTTCAAAATATTGCTAATTTGGTACAACCATAACGTAATTACAATTAAAAAAAAATATTTCATTAACTAAGCCTGAGTTTAGGGCTATATCTATACTTATAATAAATCTCTAACTGATCACTGTCTGTATATGGCAGATATATTAAAAAAAAAACTTATTTTAATATTGTAATAGGGCCCAGTATAGTAATTTTTTAAGCTTTTGTTTTTTTGTCTTTTTATACACACTTTTCTCAGAAATAGATTTAAATGCAATTTTCAATATTGTATTAATATAAAAATTACCTGCATTTACAATGTTAATTACTACAAAAATGCTTATTTTTTATTAATTTATTTGGAATTTGAATTCTCTATATATAGTATACTGTCCTAAAAGAGATAATTTTTATTAGAATAAAAAAGTAATTGAGGTAAGTAAATAAAATATTGTATCAAGCGGACGAAGCCACGGGCGTATCGACTTGTAATGACTTGGTGTTGCTATTCTGATGATGGAGACAGGACCTGAATACTACAGGTTTGGGTTTCCGAGTTCACTTTTTATACCCTGAAAAGTTCGAAATACATCGAGAAGCCGCAATGCAAAATAAATATATGCCGCTTGCGGCTTCGCCCATTTGAGGCTTATCGTGGCGCAACGGCACAAGCGTGGGACTGTAACTGACAGGTTGTAGGTACGATCCCCACTCGAGAAAATGAAATATTTCATATTTTCAATTTAAATATTTACTGCTTTCATTTCTTCGCTCTGGTGAGTATGCAAAGTAGAGGAGAGTACCAGAGGTATGGCAAAATGCGGCGTTGAGTTCCGCCACTCAACACGCAGTGGCTCAAATTTGGCGGAAAGTGGGGAACGGAAGTGGAACGGAGTGTCTTAACACTAGGTTCCCAAATTCCCTCTGGCCACCATGCCATGTGCGGGATACAGCGTGAAGCTGAGAGTGAGACAGTAATTTTTATAGCAATTTTGCCGAACAACGTTCTTTAAAATGATACATGAAATATTAACACTGCAAGGAATATTGATTCGTCATCGTTACACTTTTCTTTTTTGTATATTACTAGCCATCGTAAGAGAAATGATTAAAATGACCACGAAAATTTCATGCCTGTTGTTGCGCAGGGGCACAAACGCGACTGTTAAAGCGATAGCTTTTTGGTTCGATTCCTACTCGAGAAAATGAAATATTTAATATTTTTAGTTCTTCGAGAGCTATGAAAAGGTAAGCGGAGGTATGTCGAGACTGTAGCGTTTGGTGCTCCGCTAACTCTGCCTACCCGTCTAGGGATAAATCGTGAAGCTAAGTAAGTAAAGTTTCTTCGCTCTGGTAACAAGGCAAAGCGCCAAATTGAGTTCCACCTCATAACACGCAATACCTTCAATTGAAACGGAAAGTGAGGAACGAAACGTAGTGTCTTAACACTACGTTCTCAAGTTTCCGCTGCCTATCCTGTCACATGCCGGATACAGCTAGAAGCTGAGAAAATCACCCAAATTACTAATATTACAGTTGCCAGAAGTCATAAGAAAAAGAAGCTCGAGCCTATTAATTCTTGTTGGCGTTGGGATCTTTATAGCGGCAGTTTGCGGCTTCTGAGAAGTCTCCGGGGAAATTAGGGAAGACGTTGCAGCAGACACTACAAAATACCCAATTTTGAAGTTTTAAACAGCCAACGAATGGCCGGACGGTGTATGCTTTCTTTTTAATGGTCGGATGAAAAATAAAAAGTTTGCGAGATACCTTGACGTTCTGTTACGTTCAGTTCTCTGGTTCTTTCGTGTTTATTGCTATACGATAAAAGTTAAGATGGTAGACGAAGGCTGCTATATTAAATACTGGAGTGCTTGTCGTTTATTTATGGATATATATATATATATATATATATATATATATATATACATATATATATATATATATATATATATATATATATATATATATATATATATATATATATATATATATATATATATATATATATATATAT
>DWMZ01005490.1:0-10909 GCA_018249855.1 Eueides tales michaeli | reverse complement strand
TATATATATATATATATATATATATATATATATATATATATATATATATATATATATATATATATATATATATATATATATATATATATATATATATATATATATATATATATATATATATTAGTTTGGGCATATTCTTTAAAATTAATTTATTGATAAAAAAATATTATAACAAAACGCAAAATAAAATCTGTGAATAGAGATTCACACGCTTGGCCGTTATTTATTCAATACAACGCCCATTTATAAAAATAACTGGTACACGCTGAATAGACAGAATGTAGGAAATTTGCTCGCTCCATAAATATTTGTATACAGTGATATATAGATATTTACTTATGAAAAAGGGCAATTTTTTGCCTTACACCGCCTGACTTATGGGTAATATGCCAAGTCCGCCGTCTTCAATTTATTTTATAATCGTTTATTAAATAGATTTACTGCTAACGTGCTTACATAAATTTATATCTATATAGTTCATGTTCACGCTTTATCCCGGACATGGCTCTGGAATTTGAGCCATTACGTCTTGAGTGGCGGAAATCAGTGCCACGATTTGCCTTATTTGATATGTAGAGATGAAAATACTAAATAACTTCAATTCCTCAAGGTGATCAAACCCACACCTATACCCTTTGAATATTTTATTTTTATATTGTTTATAAAGTATAAACATTAAATACAAATAGCTCAGTCAATCGTTTCTCAATCTCGTTTTACCTTTTTCAGTGCGAATTTCTGCAAATCTTCTCCTAGTCTGTACTTAAAATTCCAGGGAAAATGCTATTGTTTCGCTATTCATTGTCTCTCAATTGAAATGAGTAAAAACAGAAAAATATATACATACAGAAGATTATTTTAAAGTAAGCATTGTCTCTTGTTAGTGCCAGCGTAATATACAAAATATATTTTTAACATAAAATACCCTGAGGGTTTGGTGTTGTAGCAGTACAGCGTCTGCCTGTTCACGTAAAGGTTGTAGGTTTAATTCCCATTCTGGAATAATTAATTCCTTTCTTCATTCAGTCGAGAAATAAAGCGTTTATAATCGTCGCTCAACGTTCCATGCCTCAGAAATTGGTCTGTGCGCGTAAAACGGAGTATTTTAATACTAGGTTCCCTCTGCATACCGTGTTATGTGCGGGATACAGCGTCAAGCTAAAAACTATACAAATACAATTTTACTTCAATAATATAAGAAACAAGACTACTATCATTATGTTGTTAGAAATATCGGAACTTGAAGTACTATCGAATTATTTAACTTTGTTCTTTAAAGTTCTCCTATACTTTGTTATTTTTATAGTACTACATTTTTCTTTATATTCACTGAATTAAATTACAGAAATTTTAGAATATATTGTTACTAATGTAGTTTCTATTTGGTATTATTATTATTTTATGTTCAACATTTGAGAGAAAAAGAAAAGTGGCTGTCATAGCGTTTGATTGTAAACACGACTGTAGGTTCGATCCCAACCCAAAGTCGTGAATTCAGTTCCCAAATTGGGCGATAGCTGGAGAAAAAAGTGTCGTAACACTATCTTCTCTCCGTCAATCATACTATATATGGAACCTTAAAAAATATTTTCAAGATTTTAACTCTATTTTAAAAAATATAATATAATGTATATATGCACATACATATATAGGAATTATGAAAACATTCATTTATAGGTTTAGCTTGAGACAGTATTGAGCATGTGACTTTAAACGCGACAGGTTGTTTTTCATTTAAATATTCAATATCTTCATTTTCTTCGCTCTGGAAACAAGGCAAGCGCTTTAAGCTCCACCACTCAATACGCAATGCCTCAAATGCGGCAAAAGTGGGAAACAGAACGGAGTGTCTTAACCCTAGGTTCCCAAGTTCCGTCTGTCTAGCCTGTGGGACACAGCGTGGAGTCAGCTTCACGCTGAGAGTTTCCAGATACCGATTGGAATCGCTTTACTTCCAGTGGTATTTCATACCAAGGCACACTCAGTTAAAAATATTTACTTTAATTGAGAATCGAATTCACTTACCTTAATTTACCACCACAACTTATGTCAAAATTTGATAGAGTACATATTTGCGTTACGGCTAGAATGCCAATATTTGCGGTGTACCGGCGCGGCGGTTTGTACTAATTAAGTGATAATAAAGACCGTTGATCTGACGCTGTTTACGTTATTACCTACTACGTTCTACATGTTATGATTGTCAAATGTAATCTAAATAATTGTTTGATTATGTTAATATACTAATATGTTTTATTTTTTATAACAGGTTTACACTCGGTCATATACCGTATAGCAGAGAAGGCAGTGAAAATCGCTCGTACAGAAATATGTCGGTGTCTGATTTTCAATAATTTATGGCGGAAAACGTGAGGATGGAACCGACAATCATTGCGTTCACTGTCAAAGGTATCGAAGTCTCGCTACAATATAAAAAATATACGTCCAAAATTTTTCTGTTTATTAAAAATAACACTTTAAAACAAGCAAAAATAACACTTTAAAACAAGCTTGAAATGTAATAAATAACATTCTCTTTGACAAAATGATCTTTTTGAATTGCAAAAAAGGTAAACCCACATGGAGGTTATGGGGGTAAGTGTACGGCGAGAGAAAAAATTAGGTGTGTCGCTATGTGGCATAAAAAGCAATATAATCACATTAAAAATAATACGTTATACGCCGGTGCAGCTGTCTCATACCTTTGATTTCTGAAAGAGTCCGCTACGGTAACATTTTCATACGTCGTTCATAAATACATAAGTGGTGATATAATGTTTTTTAAATATGAAAATTAAGTGCGTTTCAAATAGTATTAATTAATGTATATTTCTTTAGTACGACAACCACAAAAAAGAGCTACGTACGGTTTTTACCATCAGTGATATATGTATATTACTTGGTAAATTGTAAGGCAATCATTTTAAGAGTTCCGTAACTTAAAAGGAAAACGGAACCGATCAGAAATGGAATAGGATCAGTTTGTTGTCCATTTGAAACGGCCTGTTATCTCGAGAAAATGTGGAAATGTCAAGCTGAAATAAATATCAAATATTTAGGTTTGCAAGTAAGTAAGGTTCTCTTGATAAAGAAAAGTTCAAACTTCTAAATCAGTAAAAATACGAGCATAATTTTTCTCACCTCGTGCGTGGACGTACCGTATAGTTTTTTCAAAATGTGACATTTTAAAATGCAAATAAAGGAACGAAGGAGGAGTGAAAATTTATATGCAGTTTGCAGATAAAAATCATTGCAAAACTATATGTGGAGTTAAATTCATACAAAATTAGTAAATATGTTTGCAAACTGTCTGTGTTCATGAGTTCAAAACTCTTCTTCTTCCTGTCGATCATAATCGGGAAATACATAAGGACACCTCGGTGGGCGAGACCAACTGATACTTGGCCGGTTTTATTTATTATGTTTCATTACACATTACTGGTTACTTTTTATTATGTACCAAAATTAACATTATCATTTATCCACAAATAGTTTAATGAAAAATAGAGACCATCGTGGACAGAGTATAACCTTAATCGCGATAAGCAGTCTCTACACAAGGGAAGTTATTATATCTAACTTATATTTATTTCCTTGTGCTGGTAGAAGAAATGCGGTGTTGAATTTCGCCATGTACCAATGTCTATAATACAAAGGGGAAAAATAAGTTCTCTCTGCCACCCTTGCTAAATAAGTGAAAATGCAAACAAAATAAATATACATTATTTTCTTCTACAAATAACAGTTATATTAATCTAAAGCAGTAATGTATAACATTTAGGTAATAGTCACACTACTAGAGAATACTGTGATAGGTATCATTAGTAGCCGCAGTTGCGGCTGTAAATTGTATTAAAGCTTAATATCGACGTAATTGGAGGTTTGTTAATTAATTGTTATCATTTACGCGCTATTTAACGATGTTAAAATTTAATCGGAATTTGTGGTTTTTATCTAAGGCGATCGAAACAAGTGGTGTACTGTGAGCACAATGATTGGAATTTTGGTTCCTGTTAGAGGGAATTATTTTCAATATTGTGAGCTCGTAAGTCAAAGTGCGGCGTTAAATTCCGCCTAAAAAATATTTGTACTTTTTTTTAGCTTCACTCTGTATACCGCACATGGCAGGGTAGGCAGAGGGAACTTAGGAACCTAGTGTTAAGACACTTCCGTTTCCCACTTTCGGCCGAATTCCACATTGTATGTTGAGTGGCGGAACTAAACGCCACGCTTTGCCTTGTTACTAGAGCGTAGAAAGGAAAACATTAAATAGAAAATATTAAAAATGTCAATTTCTCGATTGGGGATCGAACCTACAATCCGTCTGTTACAGTCACGCGCTTGTGCCGCTGCGCCACGACTGGCCTCCATGTATATTATGTTTTATGACGACGTTGGCATGTAAGTAGGGACAACAGTTGTAAGTTCAAATTTATTCGATATTACTACACTTACTGAATTGATTAGTGAAGCTTTCGGCTCATCCGCATTGGGAAATAATAATAATATTCTTTATTGCACACCCATAAAGAAAAATCTATAATTGAGCGTTGTGATTATTTCATTTTGGCAGGTAAGTAATAGGGAAGGTGTATATGAGTTTAACGTGCCTGTGTATGCGTGTATCTGTATGGCTGTCTGCAACGTCGTATCATGTTCTCAGTCTAAATTCTAGAAATCCGTTTAATTATTTAAGTTATCGTGCTTGTGCTTAATTTTCAGGGACTTGTAATTTTTTCTTTGCTTCTCGCTGTATTTCTCATATGGCAGGTCAGGCAAAGGGAACCTGGGAACCTAGTGTTCTGACACCATAATCATCCCTTAGGGCACTTCAGTTCACTTCAGTTACCAGAGTCTGTATAGCGAAAATGAAAATGTTAAATACTAGCGACTCGTCGGCTGGAATTACGTTATTTTGTTTACTAAAATCAATTATTGTCTTGTTCCAATAACAATTATACCTTAAAGATAATATCAATACTTTAAAACCTAAAATAACAGCTAAATGAATTATAAGTCTGTAGCAATTTTTTCGAAATAAACATTTTAAATTGACGTAACTTTTTAATTTTTTAACCGATTTTAATAAAACAAACACTAAAAATTGAAGAAAGGTTACCTTAAATTAAAAATAAAAACATTATTTAAAAGCGCGTGAATCTTAGAAACGGCTAAACAAATTGTTTAGCCGTTTGTGAGATTAGCGCTCTGTGCGTTTGTACGCGATAATTTCAGAATCGGCTGTCTGTGTGAACAGACAAACAAACGAGCAGACGAACATAAAATAAAATAAAATTACTATTATGGACCCTATTATATTAATAAACATCCCCTGTAAGATTTTAAAATCTCTTCCAAGTGTACACAGTGGTCAGTTACAGATTTATTAAGAGTACATTCCATCATTAATATACACACTTCCTAGATATTAATGAAACTTAAAAAGTTAAAATCCCATTACAATTAATTATTTATTAAATCATATCGTCAAAGGCAACCGACAGAAGGAATCACAGCAACTTTATTATTATATAAAACGGAATTCAACTTTTAAAGTTAATCTACTAATCATTTCTGAGGTCAGCCGTACCGAGTCACCAAAGTTTTTATCTCCATTGTGTGAATTTCCTCTTTTTCTTAGGATTAAATTAATTAATCAATGAGCAACGATGACGTCGTCCGCTTGCTTCTATGTTTTATCATTTTTCATAAAACTTTAAATATCGCGTTGATTAATAACTTGGTTTTGACCTGAATTTTAATTCAATAGAAATTATCCTATTTTATTTGTAGATTATGATATTATACAGTAAGTGCCCAAGGTACTTTTAATGTAATTTCTTTCAATAAATCGACAGGTTTTGGGTTCGATCCCCACTCAAGAAAATGAAATACTTGTTATTTTCAATTAAAATATTTAATGTTTTTATCTCTTCGCTCTGGTAATAAGGCAAAACGCGGCATTGAGTTCCGCCACTCAATACGCAATGCCTCAAATTCAGTGGAAAGCGGGGAACGGAAGTGGAACGGAGTGTCTTAACACTAGGTTACCAAGTTACCTCTGCCTACTCTATACCATGTGCGGGATACGACGTGAAGCTGAGTAGGTACTGTTAATGACAAGTACAGTGGGTTCCATCAAATGACTTATTTCATGTAATATGTATAAAATTTCTGCACAAATGAACCATCAAACATATAAAGATTAGTTCATTTACTACCTTCAGATTAGCGTATTGAACCAACCAAACCTTATATTATTGACGTTGATGGGAGAAGTACTGAGTTATAGGTATATTATTAGGATTGATCATTTTTTTTTTTGTCGGAAGCCAACGGGTGAGAGTACTGTAGTACGATATTCTTGTAGTCTATATCGAGCATTTACACACTGAAATGTAATAATTAGAAAGACAAATCTTGAAAAAGCTCCTGATTTCCTATTTATCAACTTCATCCAAAAAGATCTTTAATTTTAAAAGAACATGTAAGAATTTTAATTTGGCTTTATTATATTTTTCTAAGGCGTTACTCTTGTCAACTCGTACTTTATTAACTGTTACAATAAAAAAGTCTGTAAGGGACAACATCAACAAAAATTAAAATTCAGTTTCTTAGATTTTATAACAACCATTACAAATTTACACATTGTTTTTTTTATGATCATACTCGTATACCACCTGATGGTACCACTGGAACCTTTACCTATATATATCTACAACTTGAGGAGATTGCAGATACGTTGCTGGCCTAGAAAGTGGAAGTGTCTGTACACTCGACGCTCAGGAAACACCGCAAGAGGAAGATCATTTCATAGCTTGCAAGTACGTAGGAAGAATGAATTCTATGCACTCCAACAATGCATCCAGATAACGTGAATGATATTTATTCGCTTGGGGAAAAATGATGGTCACACTAATTCAAAAAAACTTCCGGAAGGGTTCACCATAGTAAAGACAGTGGAATACCTACACAGAACCGATTTGTGAACTGATATACTTAAGCATAGTTACAAGTCGACGTAACAAAAGTGTGTTAAATAAAGCACATAATGAGAGAAATAAAAACTTTTTATAGGTATAATGAGATATATTATTATATTCAAACACAAAACGTTACCGTACTGTAAATACCTTTCTCATTAGCAACTGACGAAGACCGCTAAAAGTTAAAAAGATTTATGCTCATTAAGATTTTTTGTCGGCATCCTTTGAGACAAAAGCTTAATTAACGTTAATTCTACTTTTATTCGTCTTTTCGTCTTTCATTTGCCTTACCTGTGAGCTGGAGTTATCTGTTTTATGATTCAAATGAATTTAGTATATTTCACAGTAAATATGAAAATTATTACTTTTGATCTTTTAAAATAATATAAACACCTGATAAAGACTGAGTGGGTGGATAAGAGTGTGAGGTTAAATTTGCAAAATAAAAATTTAAATAAAAGAGAGTAATTTCTAATCGTTTTACTAATAAATAAGTAATATGGTGTCGCTGAAAATTTATTTTTGTATGAATACTCGATGCAGCGGTAAATAGCGAAATTGGCCAAGGTCATGGCCGCGGCGGTAAAGGCACGATCTGATTTTATTTAGCGCCATGCTGTATTCCGCACACGACAGGATAGGCAGAGGGAACTCGGCAACCGTTCCCCATACTACACAGATTTTGGAGGTATTACGTATTGAGTGGTGGGACTCAACGCAGCGATTTGCCTCGTTACCAGAAGGAAGATGTAAAAGTATTAAATAGTTCATTTCCTCGAGTGTGGATCGAACCACGCGTTTACAGCCTTCACTTTATTTTTTCTGTACATTTCAAGAAGTTTATTTTCGTGTTTTCGTTCATTTCTGTTATGATCATATTAAATTACCTAACTTTACGTCAATAAGGTTCTAGTATCACTAGTTCTAATTTTATATTATATTAATTGACGCAGTGTACGTACAGTAGTAAGCATTTGCAGGTGAGCGCGATGAGTAAGAGTTTGACGGGGGAATAATAATAGTTAACGGTAAGTTCCGTTACTTGACTCGCAATGTCTCGAAAACGAACGAACCGTGGAGATCGGAGCGTGTTTAGATTTGGTTAACTCTGTCTTGATGTTGTTGTAATAATTGCACATAATATAATGGTAAAATAAAGAATTAAGAAAATAATAAATAACGTACAAAAAGAGGTTCTAAGAGGAGCAGGTTCAAATCCCGCTCCCTATGTTCAAAATTATAGATGTTTTCTTGAGAGACTTATTTTTCTATTCTGAGTTTCTACTTTACTTTTAAGACAACAACTTAAAATATCTTTGTTTGAGGTAAACTACCGCTAACAATAAAATAATAAAGAAACTGTTAACTCCTGTAAAAATGTTATATATGACTTCAAACAGATATACTATTCTAGGGCATATTTTTACAATGCACTTGCATATAAATGTAGGTATGTCTTAGTGGATGTGCCATCTAAACAAACAGCTTAAAATTCTTGAAGTTGTAAACAAAAGTTATATAAAAGCCTCTTAAATGTCTCAGTTGCGTTGCTTTGACTCACTTAATGTTTGGATAGCATCATTTTATATTTATATTTATACGTAAAGTAATTACGTGTGTAGTAGTAGTAGTAGTAATGGTCTTCCACTGTATGTCTAGAATACAGTGGAAGTCCATATATGTACTCTGTAATCATGCAATTTGTTATGCTTGTTTTATATCGTAATATATTTTTAAAAAGTCAAATAATCATCCGATTGGCTTGAAAATTTGATCATATTACGTCTCTGATAACAGAACAACATTTTTATAATATTATACTAAAATTAGTTTCCTATTATACTTCTATAGTAAGAGTCCATTTGTTACACAAGATACACAATATTATTTATAGCTACATACATATATAAAGCTATAGAACATACAATCAACAATTGTGCTATTTTGTAATAAATTTTATAAAGTTTTTGGAGCTTAAAACTTCAATATTTAATTTCTTCGAATGGGGATCGAACCCACAACCTGTCGCGTTTACAGTCACACGCTTGTGCCCCTGCGCCACGTCAGGCCTCGATAAATAAAGCTATAATTTATAATCTTCTAGTTACATAAATTTTGGCTCAGCATGTGATAATAATAATTTGTTGTTACATGAACAGTGGAAGTATATCTTGAGTTAGTGCGTGTATTTGTTGTTTTTAGGGATCGCTGTCGCAAATGAAATATTTCAATGTTATTATAAATATTTTGGTAAAAATTTAAAATAGAATGGAATTTCATACCCACTTATACTTTTAAAAAATATTTTAGTTACTTAAGTAAGTTGTAGTTTCGATTTATATGTTTGCGTTAATGTTCTTTGTTTCCTTAACATTATATTTTAAAATGATAGGAACAATTGAGATGCGAAAATCCTGCTTTACAAAAAATAATACTATTTTTACTTCTTCACATATGTGTATTTAGAATCGACAAACCCCCCTTTTTTCATAATTTTCATGTTGAGTGACGAAACCTAAGCAATTCAAAATGACAAATAAATATAAAAGGTGTTGCAATATATAAATGGTGGTATCATTATGAAAAAAATAATGTATTTTTTAAAATTCTTTCATTTTATTTTTTATACTAACATTATGATTTGATTAAATCTGATTAAAGAATTTGTATTAACGTGTTTACAAGGAACTACTGACTTTTTTTGGGCTGCACTTGCTGACTAAGGCTTCGATGGCATTTTTAGTTTTTATATTAGAGCACGCGGACGAATCCGTAGGTAAAAGTTAGTTATAGGAAACATAGCAAAAGTACAGAATTCATTGTTTCCAAAAGAACTCGAACTTGGTTGGTTTTACTAGCTGATATACTGTTATAGGACTACCTGTATACTTATCTTATACCCCTTAAATAATATATGGAGCAATTATCGCCAACTTTTCCTCTTATAAAAAATAATCCTATTGTTTCATAATAACATAAATGTCTCGTTAGGTAATAACTAATACCTATCTCTTGATGAACTTGTGATAGAAATTAAAATTAAATATTGTGTCAGTGATTTCTTTCTATTTTTGTAGTCTAATATAAATACAGGCATCCTTGGCACAAAGGACAGAGCTAACTGACGGCTGACTCACTGTAATCGCGATGATTGTAGGTTACATTCCCACTTGTTCTAAAAATTGAGTCTCGAAAATTGGGCAACGGGAAAGTGGCAGAAAATGGAGAATGGAGTGTTTTAACACTAGATTCCTTCTTAATATCCTGCTACATGCGCGTACATAAAGCTATTATCGTCGGCTGTTTTATATATGGACCACCAGTGTAAGTGTAGGCCAAAGTGAAACTAGTAATAGTAATATGTAATATAGTAATACTAGTATATAATATACATATTTTTGCAGATATGGACAATTTACGACTATTTTAGAGGCCTGTCGTTGTTCAAGGGTATACATGTGACATACTCGTAGACTATTTTCTTAAATTGAATTTCATTGCCTTTTCTGTTGCTCTAGTGACGAGCCAAAGAGCAACGTTAACTTCTGCCACTCAGTCTCAAAAATTCGGCAGAAAATGGGAAACGTCAGTGTATTAATGGAAACAGAGTGTGTTAACACTAGGTTTACAAGTTCCCTCTGCCTACTCTAAAGTTAAAACAAACATATAAATATATAGCAAAGGCTTCTAAATTTAATAACAAAAAAATAAATGGTACGAAAACGCCTACAAAATCATTCTGAAACATTACTTATCTCAGTGAAGGCAAGTGTGCGTTATGAAATTTAGTGACGGTCGGTCGAGGTGACTTCGGTAAATGACAATATATATATATATATATATATATATATATATATATATATATATATATATATATATATATATATATATATATATATATATATATATATATATATATATAT
>DWMZ01005489.1:0-10912 GCA_018249855.1 Eueides tales michaeli | reverse complement strand
CAATTACGCTAAAATTTGTAAAATATTTATTTTATAGTAGCATTCCTTTTGGAAGTTGAAATCATACACATTATTGTGATAGCATTCATGCATGCATGTTTCGTTCAAATCGATTCGGAGTACCACGCTTATAAACTCAAATTCCGTGTGTGTGATAAAAATAATTGCTGTGATGGTATGTCTATGTCAATATAAAAACCTTTTTTATTCGTGACTCTCATAGATAAATGGTATTAATTAAGAACTGTGTATGACACAGGATATACTGAAGGGTCCAATGTGAACTTGAGTCCAGTCACAGTGGGTTGTATTAAAACGATTAATGTCGTGTAATATGATCCTAAGTCGGCTTTGATAAATGAAACACGCAACACGAATATGTTTCTTTAATTTGAACCAACAGTCCCTGAGGTTTGCACGATCAACCAAATATAATTCTCAGTTTTATAATATTGGTAAAGGTACTTCTTTGAGGCCTGTCGTGGTGCAGTGGCATAAAGGTGTAACTGTAACCGATAGGTTGTGGGTTCGATCCCTATTCGAGTAAATGAAATATAGAATATTTTCAGTTTATATATTTAATGGTTTTATTTCTTCGCTCTGATAATAAGGGAAAACGCAGCGTTGAGTTTCGCAACTCGCCACGCAATGCCTCAAATTTGGCGGAAAGTGGGGTATGGGAGTGGAACGGAGTGTTTAAACACTAGGTTCCCAAGTTCCCTCTGCCTACTCTGCTATGTGCGGGATACAGCGTGAAGCTGAACAAAATCCTAGAAAATGCAACCTTTGTAACATTTAATACAATTGTTAACTCATAATATTTGATTCATATCCGTTCAATCAATAAAATTTAAAAAGTCACACTGTCAGTTTGAATGTCTGAAAGAATTTATTAACTGTGTAAATTAAAAAGTTGTGGCTCCAGGCGAGGACCTTGAAGTACACCGCTTTATTATATCCATATTTAGTTTAAGTACGGTCGTATATTTTTAAATATCTTATCATATGAATGTCATTAACTGTAACGCTATTAATTTTTTTAATGACACTTGATATTTTTATTACAAAAATAATGATATAATGTTGTAATTTTAGTCTAAAGTTATACTAAGGTTATTGATTTTTAATTTCAAATTTGTAGTGTTTGGACTAGTTGAAAAAAAATGAACTAGTTATTTAAAAAAAACTAGCGATTATACCGCGACTTCGTCCGCTTTAAATAATTGTTATGTTGTAGCTAACAAAAACAAAATAAATATAGTACCTATATTATAAAGTAGAATAGATCAAAAATATTAGAATGTTATCTGACAAGATGCGGCGTTTAGTTCTGCCACGAACCAAATTATATTTTAAAAATTGAGAATAAAATGTACTATTTATATATAGGTATTTTTTTCATAATGACATTTAAATTTCTCAGTATCAACTAGCTGTGGTAAGTTGTAAAGTGTTTGTCTGTACAGAAGGTCGTCTATATGCATATAACATGATTGTATTACGAGATAAAAGGGTTTTGTTCTCCTTTCAAGTTGACTTTCTGCTCTATATAATTTATATGTCTATCAATATATATGTAAATTTGTGTTCGCCTTTTGTCTGTTTGTGTAATTGTGTTTGGTTTTCTTTGCTTTTGTTATATGTTCATGGGCGATGCATTTTATTTTGCATTTAATAGAGCTTTATAGTGTAGAGTCACTCCGCTTTTCTATTTAACGCGTAATCCTTGACAGTTTGTGTATTAAGTGGTGGAACACAACTCCGTGCTTTGTTTTGTTAACTGTACGAGAAATTGAAATTGCTCCGGCTGAGAATCGAATCCACAATGGCTCCATAAATTATAAATATTATATTTAAACTAATTTATTTAACTATATACCATATACCATGAAAATATCTTCATTTCCTTGGATGAAGATATTTTCAAATACACATGAAAATTCCTTTTAGTAAATTCTAAATGATCACTGTTGTTTTAAGTCAGATTTAAGTCGAATTGGGTCGTGATCACATTTCAATTATGTATGCAAAATCGTTGTCTTTTTACTTTATTTTAGACATTTTTGCGTAACAACCTTTTAATATTATTAATAATTTTATTTAATTAAGCAATTTTGTGTAAAATATAATTTGTAATTAAAAAAAATATATACAAATACCTATTCTGAAAAGTGAAATGACAAAGGGCGGAGTTCCGCCACTCAAAATCTTCCAAGACGGAAAGTAGGTAACGGAAATGTCTTAAAATCAGGTTCCCAGGTCCCCTTGTTCAAAGCTTAAAACAAAATACATTTCAATAACCAATTAATTGAATATTGTAACGTACAAGTGAACCTACAAGGAAGTCGCTATTGTTAACTTCCGGCAGCGGAAAGTGAAATTGTTTCGATAGCCTACCGAATTATACAAAAGAATGATAATGTTTTTTGTATTCAAATTAACAGCGCCATAAAGCATATATGCGATTGTAAACTCCATAGGTTATTGCTTCGATCCTCATTCAAGAAAATAAATTATTAATTTATATTATCATTTTTTCGCTCTGGTAATAAGGCAAAGTGACAAGCCTCTATCTCAGACATACTTAATTCTTCTTTCTATATGGAGGTGCTTATTAGCAACTGATATTTTATTGCATAATATATAAAATAAAATATTAAAATACTTATATATGACGAGAAAAATATTTTTATACACACATTTAAAATTACAATTTTATAAGAAAAAAATGGTAATTTTTTTATTATTATAATATTACATTTTTGTATAAAGTCGTTTGTGGCGCAGCTGGGAAGAATCCGACTGTTATTGCGATTGTAGTGGCTTATGGCGACATTGAAAAATATTTATTCTTTATTTTATTTGAGGCCTGTCGTGGCGAAGGGGCAAAAGCGTGAGACTTTTAATACCCAGTTAATAAAATAAAATATTTAATATTTACATTTCTTTGGTCTGGTAACATGACAAAACCCAGCGGAAAGTGGGGAATAGAGTGTCTTAACATTTGGTTTCCAAGTTTCCTTTTCCTATACCGCTATGTGCGGGATACAGGGTGAAGCTTAAAAAGAAATGTTTATTCCACTCGAGATGTGGTGAAAATGTTACTTGAATAAAACATCTAGGTAGAGTACGCAGAGGGAACTTGGGAACCTAGTGTTAAGACACTCCGTTCCTTTCCCCATTTTCAACCGAAATTGAGGTATTGCGGATTGTATGCCCGTCTCAACGCAGCGCTTTGCCTTGTTGGATATCATTCAATACTATATATATAAATCTATCACTGATGTAACCTGTAAAATAACCTTTTTCTTTTTTCTCTACCCATTCTTCATCATCATATCATGTATATATGTATGTATGTGTATGTATGTATATGTATGTTTATGTTGTGTATGTATACTATGTAAGGTTTGTGTATATATATTGTATGTAATGTCTATAATATATAAAATATGTATGTATATTATGTGAATATTATATATGCTTTTATACTTTATAATATATTATTTTTTTTTAGCTTAATCTTTCTATCTGTTTTAATTTTTCTTTTTTTAATTGTACTTAGTGTATTCTTTCTCGCTTAATGTCACTCATCCACTTCCACTGGTTGGCTGGAAGAGATCTCTAACAGAGATAAGTCCACCCTTGTACACAATTTTTTTTATGTAACTATTTCTAATGTAACAATTTAGTACAATAAAGAATATTCATTTGCGGGATACAGCGTGAACCTAAGTTATATTCTAAATAATAAGATTTTTTCGCACATTATTATCACGGTAGCCACGTTCGGTCATCACACGCGTGACTGGCACAGCACAATAGATATTTATCTTAGCTTTGTTCATTCATTCATACTGTACTGTATTGTGTTTATATATAGGTACTATGTGTTGAAAACTTGAGGTACTGTAAACTACATGTTGGTTACTAGCGAACTGGACGCGGCTTCGTCTGCTTGGATTACACTATTTTTTACCTACATTTGTCGTGGCGAAGGAGCACAAGCGCGTGATGGTAAACGCGATAGGATGTAGGCAATTAAGAAATTTCTGCGTTGTAATTTATTTCTTTGTCATTTTGGTTGTAACTGAAGCCTGTCGTGGAACAGAGGCACATGTGAGTGTTCAATCTACAACTTAAGCCCTAAAGATTCTTTAAGGGAAACGTTTAAAAAGATTAACATATTGACCGTTGCATCTCAATACATTTTTGAAAATGTTATGTATGTCAAGAAAAATATTAATAAGTTTACTAAAATCAGTGATGTACATAATATTAATACTAGAAATACGCTTTAAGTTAGTGTGCCCGTAACTCGATTGCATCGAGTACGTAATTCTTTTATGGGAGAGGGTGTACACTTTTACAATAGCATCCCAGAAAACGTCCGACAATTTTCTATTTCACAATTTAAAAAAGTTGTGAAAAGACGTTTGTGTGATAAAGGTAATAACCATATTAACGATTTTATAAATGATAACACGCCTTGGGAATAAATTGATCGCTCCAGGCTATTTCAAATGTATCATTGTCTTATAATTATATAATGTAATTTTTTTATTAAAAAAAAGACACACACAGTTCTTCTCAGGTCTGAGGCAGTAACTTTAGTGAACTGGTGGTAAATTGTTTGACGTTCAAAAAACGAAGCGTGTAACTTCTTATTTTGAATTAAAAAATTTTGAATTAAAAAATGTTGAATTTTTGTTTAAATTTTTCCCCCCCCCCCCCCCATTCCTCTTTCGAGGAAATGAAATTTTCATTGCGTTACTTTGGTAACGAGACCAAGCGTAGCTTCAAATTTTGCAATTCAACACGCTATGTCATCAGAATTCGACTGAAAGTGGGGAAACGCAAGAGTTTTATTGGAAACTAGAGTATCTTAACGCTAGGTTCCCTCTGCCTATTACTTACTATACGCGGGATACAGTGTGAAGCTAAAAATTACAAAAATAAAATATATAAAACAAAATCTTTGGGGAGTTTTCAAGTTTTAAGAAAACAAAGATGCGAGCAGCCACTAGTTTAGATCACATACTATGTCGCCTTGTGTGTTTCTTCCAACTTTACTCTGCATGTGCGGGACATTGCAGTTTAGGAAGAAGGAACTTGGGAACCTAGTGGTAAATTTCCACAAAACTGCTCAATTTCCGCCGACCCTTGTGGGTGGGCGAAACTCAACGCCGCGCTTTGCTTTATCACCAAAACGAAAATATTAAATATTCCATGTTTTCGAGTAGTGATCGAACCCATTACCTGTCGCGTACACATACGTTTTTCTCCCTGCGCTACACCAGGCTTTCGCCTTGCTAATATAAGCCTAACTAACATATTGACAAGGGAACTAACCATCAACAATTGATATTAAAATTTCATATAAGTAAATATAACGTTAACACACTGGCCAAGTAACACGACCTTGGTGTAATCGCGAATGCGGTATTTTAAACGGCAGATAACGTTGTTTAGAAATTATTTGATTATGCAATTTGTAGGTATGATTGCACGGCGTCTAGCGAGATAGAACGTAGAGTCTTATGTGACACTAGTGACGCGCTGCGGCTTCGTCCGCTTGAATTATACAATTTTATTTACTAATCTTAATTACTTTATTGTTCTAATGACATTAGCACTTATAAGAAAATATCTATACATTGAAAGTCAGAGAAATTTTGTCGATTTTTTTTTTTTCAAAATGAGTTAGGTCACTTTATTATTTTTTAACCGATTTTAATAAATCAAACTAAATGTTCAGGAAAGATTGTCAAAATATAACAGTGAAAACTTCATTTAAATCTGGTTAGCCGTTTCTGAGATCAGCGCAACACATACATACAGATAAACAAAAACAAATTTGAAAAATCACTATTTTGTGGTCTATTACATTAATAAATATTTGCCATAATATTTTCTTTAATATATCTTCTTTATACATTATCAGTTACAGATCTATTATAAGTGCAAAATAGTCATTGTCCGTGTAGTTAAAGGAAAATAATTCTTATATAAGTCATATGACTAAGGTGTCCACAGTAGACTTGAGTAATACTGAATAAGGGGGGGTATGGAACTACCACCTTTAGTATTTTTTTATTTTATTTATATATCTTCACGTGGTATCCCGCATATAGCAGGTTAAGTTTACTTACTTACTTTAGTTACTTCATCTATTACTATTAGAAAAACTATGACTTCTCAATGATTGAATGTGAACTCGTTATAGCTCTTTAATATAGCTCATTATAATACAATGTACTTATTTAAATATATCATACATATATTTGTGTATATATCTATACAGAAGGTTCATTTCTGTTTTCTTTTCTCTCTTGTGTTTTGTGTATATGATAATTTTCCATACAATATTTTCTGATGCAAGCATTTAGATTTATATAAGTGAGGACGACATATAAATGGTGTCTAGTTATATCATTTTATATTGTTACTTTTTGATATATTTGCTGTTTGTCTTCTTAATAAAATAAAATAAATAAATAAATAAGTAGAAGGAACCTGGGAAAGTAATGGAAATCTCGAAACTTTATGTGTGAAGTGGCGCTCAGCTCACTCAAAGCCGCACTTTGCCTCGTTTCTGGGGCAAATAAGGAAATTTTCATTTCGTCGAGTGGGCATCGAACTAAAAACCGTCTCGTTTACAGTCACACGCTTCGCCACCACTACCACTTAACCATCATTCGTTTTTAGTCACATTTGCGAATTTTTTTTTTCCACAAATATAAATTATAAGTATGTTAATGTCTTAATATTAGAAGGCATACAAAATAATCTCTAATTTAAAATCTCAAAAATTACTGAAATACAGTTTCTTCACTTATATTGTCGTGAGCCGATTTTATTTTGATGTTTCATATAAATACGCCGATTAGAAGCCAAATATTTATAGAATAATCGCATTTACTCGTGCAAAGTCACGGTCAGTCGATAGTCAATATAGATAAATAATATATGCACACCTTGTCTGACGTGGCGCTGGGACACAAGAATATGACTGTAAACGCGATAGGGTGGGTGTTGGTTTCGATTTCCATTCTCGAGGAAATGAAATATTTCATATTTCTTCGTTCTGATAACAAGGCAAAGCGCGGCGTTCAGTTCTGCTACTCATCACGTAATGTCTCTAATTCAGCGGAAAGTGGGGACGGAACGGAGTGTCTTAACACTAGGTTCCCAAGTTCCCTCTACTTACCCTGCCATACTATATGTAGGCTCGTACACACATTAAATAAAATATCGAAATTTCTCGTTTTTTATAGAAATTTTGAGGTCTCCCGTTTCCGTTAATTGTATGTAATAAGTATATAGACAAGGCCCAAGCTTAAATATTGGATTCAATATCCGGTGAAGTAAGACGGAAAGTAATGGACATGTGAGGCAGGTTAAGTGATGCAGGCAGGAATGCAGGGGGCGAGCAAGCTAGCTATGTCCAGTAGTTTCGTTACTTCACCAAGCATCGAATCTGCTACCGTTAAGCTGTAGCCGCCGCATATACATACATAGATATAACTAAGTTAGGTTGAGTCCATTGTGGCGCAGTGGTGCGAAGTATCACTGTAATCGCGGTAGGTGTGCGTTATGTTCTCTGGGGACGTGGCTTTTGCTTGCTAAAGCATTGCGTGTTGAGTGGCGGAACTCAACGCCGCGCTTTGCCTTATTACCAGAGTGAAGAAATGAAACATTAAATATTTAAATTGAAAATATTAAATATTTCATTTCCTCTACTGGGGAATGAACCCAGAACCTGTCGGTTGAACAGTCACACGCTTGAGCCGCTGCACCACGACAGGCCTCAAGGCCTCAGGCTTATAGTTTTTACACAAATTATAGCTATATCACTGTAAAGTTTTATCTAAATCTGTTCAGTAATTTTCCCGTGAAACTGGAACCAACATGTATACACACAAACCTTGACATTTATAATATTAGTAGTAGGATTATATTCCCGCTCCCGGTAAACAAACGCGGTGTTGAGTTCCGCCAATTTCCATCAAGAAATATATCTAGAAACAAGTAAACAACAAGTGTTTGGGAACCTGGTTCTTAACACTAGGTTCCCTACACCGTTCTTTTTTTACATATGCAATATTTTCTCATTGTTATAAACTTACTGTAGCCATTTGACGTATGTACAATACATTGCGTAAGCGTTCAAGGACGCTATAAAAAACGTTATGTATTATTTCATATTTATATTATTCGTTTTCAATGTGTTTACATAAAAAATACTGTAGTGGCTCAGTGGGGAGTGAGGTTGGTTGCAAGTTCGGTTCCCGTTCGGGGAAATTTTTGAGAGCATATTCAAGTGGAAGTGTTTATTTCTTTTGCTGTTATAAAATTTTAAATTTTATAAGTATGACTTGAAGCAAAGTCGTTTAAAGCGATATGTTTTTTTGGTTTCTTTTTTTAGTACTGCAAAATTATTTTACAATTTTACTTCTTACTAATATTAAAAATATGAAAATTGGCGTGTAATTACTAAAATGTTGTTATTAAGTATCAAATTTAGGATCGCACATTGCTTTTTTATATAGATATATGTCTGTCGTGGCGTAGTGGAACAGGATCTAACTGTAAACGCGATGGTCGTGGACTCACCTCTCAGTCGAGGGAACACTTTGTTTTCGTTTCCACGCTCTGATAACGATACAAAAGTATTACGTACGGCTAGTTTTTCTTAAATTCAGTGTCTTAAAAACTCGCTGGGGTGCGACGAACGGAGTGTCTCGACACTAAGTTACCTCTGCCTACTTGCTTTATCAAACTGAACTTGCTCTATAAAACTTTTTCTTTTAATATATTCGTTTAATTTTATTTTAATATTATATATTTTAAAATTAAATTGAGCCACAAGCGTGCATGTGACTGTAAACACGACGAGTTGTGGGTTCGGTCCCACTCGAGGAAATGAAATATTAAATATTTTCATTTCTTCGCTCTGGTAATGTTGAATTTCGCCACTCAACACTCAATGCCTCAAATTTGACAGAAAGTGGGGAATGGAATTGAGTGTCTTAACACTAGGTTTCCTACGTTCCCTCTGCTATGTGCAGGACACAGCGTGAAACTGAAAATATATTTTCAGTTTCACGCTGTACGCACATAGCAGGGTAGGCAGAGGCAGAGGCAGAGGTTTTTCATAAAGAATCACAACATTTTTTTTTCATATTATATATAGGCACTCACGCGAGTGCCTCACAATACACGATATTCTCGATCACCTCTTCTTCCAGCTTGCACTCGATCAATCAATATCAATTTTCTACGTCAACAACTATTATACAAAAAAAATTGTACGGAACAAAAAAATATTTTATAGAATAGAGAGATTTTATAATTTTTAAGGTTGAATGCCAAATTCTAAGTAAAACGGAGTCTTATGTAACACCACGTGCTTCAATCTTTTTAGGTTATGTGACGCTCGCGCTTGTCTTGTCACGTGGTGGCCATAAAAACTGTACTCTCCCCTACTACGCGTCTGTATGTCTCGATTGTGATGTGTTTTTATATTTATTTATTATTTTTATTGTTATTTCTGTAGAGTTTGTTTTTGTTAGTTTAAGTATGTATTCAAAAACATATTTATTTTTAGTTGACTTGTAAGTTTGATATAAAAAAATATTTTTATGGTTTTTGTTTTTTTTTTATTTTCTTTATTTAAAGGTTATAGAGATTGAAAAAATTGCAATACTGCAAATATTGTATACATATATATTATATATATTTTTTAAATATAACTTAACTAAGCTTCAAGCTTCAAGCTACAAGCCAAACGCTACGGTCTCGGCATACCTCTTACACCTCGTCCACTGCCATCAACCTCTTTATGCATGCCCTCCGGGGTGTCCTATTGCTTTACGTGACCTCGAAGATCAACCGAGATCTCCCCCTCCCTCTCTTACGACTCACTTTTCCTTCTTTTTTTAATGTACCGTGATATAAATGTGTATTAATATTAACATATATTTAATTATACACATAGTAAAAGCAAATAAATCAAGTGAACAAATGTAAACGAGACCTTGTCTAAATTAAATTGAAACCCGTTTATATCGATTAACTTTATCAGCATATTGTTGCCATGTTGAACATATTGTGTATTAACGATTATAAATAGCTCAGATAATATGCACATTAAAAATACATATTGTTTCTCATTATAATAACGGATCTCGGTATTTTTTAATGGCACGATTGATTTATTAGGTGATTTACATTGTTTTAAGCGAAAAGATAGTAATATGTACAATCTGAGAGCCTAGTGTTAAGACACTCCATTCAAATTCCGTTCTCCACTTTCCGCCGAATTCGAGGCATTGCATGGTGAGTGGCGGAACTCAACGGCGCGCTTTTTACCGTATTATACTAGACCGGAGAAATGAAACATTAGATATTTAAATTGAAAATATTAATTATTTCAATTCCCCGAGAGTGTATCGAACCCACAGCCTGTCGGTTACAGTCACACACTTGTGCCGCAGCGCCACGACAGGCCTCAAGTTCTATAGTTGGCAAATATTATTACAAGAAGCAATTTTAAATACAGCAATGTATTGGAAGTGAATATTTTGAAGAAATGTGCAATAAATAGAGAGATAACTTGAAGTAACCTTTGCTAGATAAACAAACTAACCTTTATAGCATTTGAGTGTTAAGGCAAATACTATCACGTGAGCGATAACAGTTGTGTACTATTCTATGTTTATGGTATGAGTTGTTTTCTTTTTCATACATAAAAAAACTTATAGATATTTTTAATGTTTTGTCATATGAGAAGCATTCTTTTTCTAACCTTATTGTTTTTTATATATATTTTACTTGTTTTTATATTATCATTAGCATTATGCAGAAAAAACGTTGTAAATCACTATTGATGAGTTCAACTCTACCATCT